>JAJPUD010001505.1:108829-229469 GCA_023553655.1 Myrmecobius fasciatus | reverse complement strand
ATAGATAGATAGATAGATAGATAGATAGATAGATAGATAGATAGATAGATAGATGGATAGATAGATAAAATAAAATTCCTCCAAGCAAAATACTGACTTTTTCTACATATTTCATTACTCTCTATTTCTTGTCTGTAAGAACAAGTTTCCTAACTATTTTTACTGCACTGATTTGCCACTGTCAGAAAAACATCCTGATGGAGCCTTCTTAGCTCAGGGGAAATCAACATCTGTAGGCAACTGTGAGCTCTTTGTAACTTGGTTCCACAGTTGCTGCCTCTTCAGAGTCTATCAGAAAGGCTCCTGCAGCAATACTGCTATTAAAAATACAGCAAAGTCCCTGAATAAAGTAATCTGTCCTACCAACTTTCAAGGACTATGTTGGGATTATTTTTCCCCAATGCCTTTAGTTCTTTTATGAACAGTGGATGGAAATTCACATTTTAGCATTAAGCATGGGAGTTAAGCATCTGTTTAATACTAAACTATAAAAGGGCCATTTAAAAACATCTTCTGCCAATTGTGACTCTCATGAGATTATGGTATTTCTTGATTTGCAGCCATAGAGTATCAGTGTGAGAATACTAATGCTAAAAAAGATGGGTTTTGTAGCAGTGAACAGCTTGGGATCATTGTATATATGATGCAATTTCACAAATGTCATCCAGCCTGCAATCTTCCTTCTAGTTGCTAGCTAGGGTTATCCTTTTGCATCATTCATCTAGGATAAATTATATCAATGGACTGTCTGTCCAAGTGAATTTCAGAACCTGAGCGAAAAGGATTTTTCATGACTTTGTGTTTTCTGGGTAAATGGCGAGGTTAATTTCCTTTGTGTGACCCTAGACCTTACTGAGAAAGCCTTGCAGTGTTCTAGGGCTTGAAGTAATTAGAATAATGTCATCAAAAAAGCAAAAGCATCTGCAAAACCTTTCAGTCGATAGGGAATCCTTCTATTTGGATTCTGAGCCGGACGTCCTCCATGAACCTGCCAAATATTTTATGTAAACTTTTCTTGTCCAGTTTCATGCCTGGCTTAATGTTGATATTCAATGAATCATCCAATGAAGTTATCTTGGTGGTCTCATCTGACATGGAATCTTGGATGGGCTTAACTCATGCATAGGAGTCACTACCTTTTAGCTCTTAAAAATGGGAAGATATTCATTGTTTTTTTAGCCTGTCACAAGTGACATATGAACAGGTCTGGGACTTCATTTGACATTCCATTTATTATGACAAAATCTCTTCCTAGAAATCTCTGAAGCATCCAACTAAGGAAACTCAAAGAGAAAAAATGCTAATTAGGATTTCAAAGAAATAAAAACATGAACATCTTGGCATAATGTTCCCTGGCATCAATATAAAACATTCATTTAAAAAAGGAATGTAAATAATTTAATCTCCAGCTCTGACCTTGTTATAAGTGACAAGAGTACAGATACATCGACTAACAAAATTAATGCTCAGGGTTCACCATTTTCATTTTCCCAAACAACTCTTCAAGGTTTTGGTTTCACAGTTAACTTTGTGCTTCGTTACATGTGATCCAATTTGTTAAGTATTGTGGTTATTAAGTCATTTAGTCACATTCTACTCTTTATGACTCCCATTGGAGTTTGCTTGGCAAAGAAATTGAAGAATCTTTCTCCAGTTTATTTGACGGGTGAGGAAACTGAGGCAAACAGGATTAAGTGACTTGCCTGTGGTCACAAAGCCAGATCTAAACTCATGAAGATGACTCCAGGCAGGGCATCCAGTTGAGCATCTATCTACTGTACCATCTAGATGCCCTGTAGAATGACTGATGGTTCCATAAATATAGTCCTTATATATTAAAGGAGTTTTACCCATGCCTATATTCCTGCTTATCTATCCTACTCATGATTGGTGTGTTTAAGGGTGCCTGAATTCTGCTTATCCTTAATTGGTATGTTTACAAATTCCCTCCTGAGCATTAAAAAAAATGCTATTCCTATCCAACATGGGACACTAAAATTAGTCTATAGTTTTGGGTAAGCTTGCTTGCTTTATCTCTCAAAACCAGAGCATATATTGATGGCAGAGAAATATATTAGTAACATGCCTTTTTAATATGTGTTTGTCCCACCAGGAGTTTGCACAGTGAGATCAACTGAATGTAGGTTTGTATCTGTTCCTCCAAATTCCACACTAGACTGGTTCAGTCCAGTATTTTGGCACAGTAAAATTCTTCATTTCTGCCTCTATTTTTATCTGAAACTTCATTCCTGGCTAACATGCAAATGGGGCTGAAACTAACTCAGGACTGTATTATATTTTTCAATTTATCCTGTGTCCAAGCTTTCCTGCTAAAATTGGTGAATTAGGAAATAACAGTTTGATATTTCTAAGGCCTTTGAATTGACACATATCTCTGTGAACTTTATCTTTTGGGTGATCTCTTTGCAAAGTTCATTTCTATGCCAATTAGCTTGGAAATTCTTGGTAGCTGCCTTGTTTTTTTCCTGGCGTTCTGAGATATTACTCAAAAAGCTGATGTTCACTATTGTTGTTGAGCCCAATTTCCAACTGATATGCCAGCTGAGATACCAGGATATCTCCATTCTAGCCACAAAGAATTGATGGAGAAAGTTGGGTGGGAGAGTGGGTTAGGACATGTATCCCTTTGCCAAACTTCTTTGTGGATATTGATCTGCCATAGTTTATTGAACAACTTAATTTCGGTTCTACGTCTTGTATTTATCCCTCTCAAAGACATTGAGATTCACAGCATTTACTGCATAGTCGTGCAATGCAGTCAGTTATTATTGTTATTTCCTGGAGTTGAGCATTTTTTTGAAAACCACACAGTTCAATGGAGCACTGTACTAGGATGGGGATATGTAATAGATAGTTGAAAGACTAGTATGAAAGCCTGCTTGCCAGTGTCTGAAAGAGTTCTCTAAGTTTCTTTGGATCCATGCAGCTGTGAATTGTGAATTGTGAAATGGCCAAGATTTTCTGAGTCATCTTTTTATCCCCCAGAAGCAAGATGGTCTTTCAGGTTTTCTTTATCTGTGGACCTCACCTTCTATGAAGTAAGGTATGAACCACTGTGAACTCTGCAGATAGGTTCCATTTTCCCTAAGATGCTCAGGACAATTCCATCCTTTGAAGGACACTTTCCCTTTTTAAAATCTGTTTAAATACTAGCACCAGTTAAATCCACATAATGTGAGGGATATATTAAACAGAAAGGAATCATGTCATCATTATCATTATCATAGCTAATATTTACATGGGCTTTAGAATGCATTGTGCCATTGACTCTCAAAATCACCTGTGAGATAGATGCTATTATTATCATCTCCAATTTATGGCAGGGTAAATGAGATGGAGAGAAGATAAATGATTTGTCCAGAGTCATATGTTACTGGAAGTATCTGAATTCCCACTCAGGTCTTCCTCATTTTAATTCTAATCCTCTATCCATTATGTCACCTGATAGTGCTACAGTCAGTTAGACCTGAATTCAAGCTCTGCCTCTGGTCATAGTATTTGTTTGAGCAAGAGTAACCTAGTGGTACTGATGAGATTGAGTATAAGTATACCAAATGGTGAGCTTGGGGTCTGGCACCAAATGTTGGGGTTCTGTCAAATGATGAATTCACAAAGACCTTTCTCTTTGCCAAAAGGAATTTTTATTTATGAGGAGAAATTACAGACAAAATAAAGAGGTAAAATAGGAACCAGGTTCCAACTGGAAAGGTAAATAGAGACTGTGTTGTGAAGAGTTTTAAATACCAGAGGACTTTATTTTGGATTCTATAGGTAATATATCAGATTGCTTGCTATCTTGGGGATGGGAAAGGGAAAAACATGGAAAGGGGAAAAATTGGAACTCAAAAATTAATGTTGATGAACTGATGCTAAGTGAAATGAGCAGAACCAAGAGATCACTATACATGGCAACAGTAAGATTATATGATGATCAATTCTGATGGACATGGTTCTTGTCAATGCCGAGGTGATACAGATCACTTCCAATGGTTTTGTGATGAAGAAAGTCATCTGCACCCAGAGAGAGGACAGTGGGAACTGAATGTAGACCACAACATGGTATTTTCACTCTTTTTGTTGTTTACTTGCATTCTGTTTTCTTTCTCATTTTTTTTTCCTTTTAGATTTGATTTTTCTTGTGCAGCATGATATTTGTGGAAATATGTATAGAGGAATTGCACATGTTTAACATATATTGGATCACTTGCTGAATGGGAGAGGGGGTTGGAATGAAGGAAGGGGAAAATTTAGAATACAGAGTTTTGTATGGGTGAATGTCAAAAATTATCCATGTATATATTTTGAAAATAAAAACCTATCATTTTTTAAAAGTCCTGAAAAAAAAGAAAAAAAATGCAAAAATTTATAAACTGATGCATAAAAAGGTGGGGCACAACTCACCTGGAGAATTTTTGTAAACTTTCAAAAAACAAATAAACTTTTTATCACACAGAATGCCCTAGAATATAAAAAAAAGTTTTATCAATAAATCAAAAATCTGGGCCAAAAAATGATTAAACTGTGTTTGAGCTCCAAAATAACTTCAGGCTATGTAAAAGAGGATACTGTAATTGCATTGAAAATAGAACTAGCTCTAACTATTTTATAAATAAAGAACATACTGCAAGGCAAACCTTGATTTGGTTCCTATTTCATGCTTCCATTGATATGCCAAATGTTGCCTTTGGTCAGTACCTAGTGCATTCTCTCATATCTACCTAGGAGGTAGTATTATGTTTTCTTTTAAATTCAGTGACTGAAAATATAATCTCAATTTGAAATCCTATCAAAAAGGGGGATTCTATTGCAGTTTTCAAAATAAATGCATTGTGTGGCTTTCAGATTAGAGCATAAAATGAAATTGGGAGCCTGCAGATCATTCCCAAGCCATTCATAACTAAGAAAACCCCGGGGGAAGAAGGAAGGAGATGGGAAGAAAGCCTTCTAACTACTTATGTTTTTAGTAGAGTGTTATTTTCTATTCCCCCCAAAAAACCCAAAACAAAACAAACTTGTTTATATCTCTTACACAACTAATTGGTAAATTTTAGGGACATTAGAAATCAGGAGAGTTCTTTTTTGTTTTGCTTTGTTTTGTTTTTGCCAGGCAATTAGGATTAAGTGACTTGCCCAGGGTCACACAGTTAGGAAGTATTAAGTGAGGCCATATTTGAACTAACTCCAGGCCTGGTGCACTATCCACTGTGCCATTTAGCTGTCCCAAGTTCTTTTAATATAAATCTTCTCTTAAGATTCCTGAAATTCTAACTTGGAACTTTATTCCACTGTTTTAAGATTTTAATCTATTTATTATTTAGTTGTTAAATCTCAAAACATTAATATAATTGGACTACAATCATCATTCAAATCCTTTCCACTTCACAAAAAAGTTAGTGCTTTTATGACAAAGTAGATAAAGAATTATAACTATACTATAATCCTTGCTAACTTTCTAGGTTGATAGGTGATATGTGTATATCAGAATAAATGTAGAATAAATGAATGAGCCATTTGCTTTTGGGGACACCACCTTTTAAAGTCTGAGGGAAATAGAAGCAGGATCCAGGGAATAAAGGGATTGTTTAAAGATATACTAATCAAGATAGTCTTAGAGAGTATGAACTGATTGATTAAAAAGTTTTATTTATGAGGAGAAATTACAGACAAAATGAAGAGGTAAAATAGGAACCAGGTTCCAACTGGAAAGGTAAGTAGAGACTGTGTTGTGAAGAGTTTTAAATACCAGAGGACTTTATTTTGGATTCTATAGGTAATATATCAGATTGCTTGCTGTCTTAGGGATGGGAAAGGGAAAAAAATGGAAAGGGGAAAAATTGAAACTCAAAAATGAATGTTGATGAACTGATGCTAAGTGAAATGAGCAGAACCAAGAGATCACTATACATGGCAACAGTAAGATTATATGAAGATGAGGTTCTCTCATCTTTGAGACAAAGGAAAGAGATGATATCTTTTTGTTTTGTTTGTTTTTAGCAATTCCTGAGCATAAGTTCATTTAGGCTTTATATCACCACTAATCTGGAATCAGAAAACTTGGGTTCAAATCTGAATTTGCTATTATCACCTGTGTGACTTTGGGCCCATCATATAACATCTTTAGGTCTCTGTTCTTCATTTGTAAAATGAGAGGGTTAAACTAAATAGCCTCTAAAGTTCCTTCCAATTCTAAATGATCCTATCATCTACTTTTTCTGTTTGTTCCTTATCCTCATTCTATCCAACTCAATTCAATTGACTCCAAGAGTCAAAATTGCTAGTTACAGCACTGAATGAAAGCAGTCAGTGCTGGGTAGGTCTATGAAGTAGGCGAGTTTGTCTTCAATGCAAGCCACCCTTTGTAGTCATTTCAGAATTCCCTCTTCCACTTGCTTTCATACTGTAGAAATGGAAGAAATAAGATCAAACTAATTCCTGCAGAAATGCTAATGGCTTAATCAGTTATCTAGAGAACATTTTAGAAGAGAGGACCATAGGTAAAAGAAAATGAACTGAAAACCATAAATTTCTAATGATTGGAATTCAGATACAAGAAGTAACAATAATAAAATAGCTAACATATAGAATGCTTACTATATGCCAGACACTGTACTAAGTACTTTACAATTATTATCTGACCATGTACAAGTAAATGTTGGAAAGGCCAGATTAAAAATAAATCCTCTGTTATTAATCCCAACATTTACTTCTCTGTGTTTTCCAAGTCCTTTCCCTCCTGAGTAGCACTGATTAATCTTCACTATTGAAAATGTTTTTCTGAGTCACCCTGACCAACAGGTCTAGAAATAGTCCCTCAAAGACCATGGGCAGTCATAGTGCTTTGCATGATACCCGTGGGAAAAAGGAGGTCTCAGTTCAGACACTAACTGTAAGCCTGAAGAAGGCAGTGAGTTATTTCATGTATTTTATTTCCTAATTTCCTTTTTGGATGCTGGAGTTTTCAAAAACTAGTCATGTGGAGAACAAGCTCTGACAGGCCCCACTGGTCTGGAATGGCTCCAACTACAAGCCCAAGGGACCATATAGTTTTTGAGAAGCAGCCCAGCTGACTTCTGAGAGGTACTCTCCAAGTTTGTGCAGGATGAATAATTTTTGTTCTGGAGCAATTCTGAAAGACCATTTATCAAGTCATCATGACCTGGATTGGTGAAGGAAACTACCACCTCAACAAATTCATAAATCCTAAAAGTATTGAAATATCTCTCTCACCTTTTCCTACTCCTCCCTCTTTAGTTCTTCTTTGGGAATGAACAGAAGACTAAGAAAGATGGCATTTTCCCAGTTTTCTGATGGAAGAGTAAGAAAAGTGAAAAAAAAAGGTTCTATAGTTTTTTATAGATAGTTTTCAAAGTATTTTCACATCCATTTTGTTATTGTTTGGTCATGTCTGACTCTTTATGATTCCATTTGGAGTTTTCTTGGCAAAGACAGGAGTGGGTTGTCATTTTCTTCTCCAGCTCATTTTATAGATGAAGAACTAAAGAAAACAGGGTTAAGTGATTTGCCCGAGATCCCAGTTATTAAGTGTCTGAGGCTAGATTTGAACCCACAAAGATGAATTTTCTTGACTTCAGGCATAGCACTCTATCCATTGTATCACTTAGTTGTCCACTATCTCATTTGAAACCTTTATGAAGTAGGCAGAGTAGTATTGTCATTGTCATTTTACAAATGAAGAAACTGAAGAAGGAAGGAAGGAAGAAAGGAAGACTTATTATTAAGTGTTATTAAGTGCCAGATGATGGGAACTCTAAACCACAAATTGCTAAAAAAACGAGTCCATCTGGTTATAACGAGATCAGTTTTCCCAGACTGTCTTGTTAGTATAGAATGATGTGAAGCAGGAATTCTTAAATCATTTCATCTGAGTTCCATTGTTAATCCATTTATCCTGTTTCCAACCTCTGAGATTAACATCTTTACATGAGTTTTGGGTCTGTCAATCACACTTGGCTCCTCCTTTTTACTCCCTGACCTGTCCCCAACTTTTCCTACACTTCTCCCCTTACTCCATAGTCTCTGCCCCCTTCTTCATATTCCTTGAAACTTTAAAAGTCATTTCCCCCCAAAAGCATGTTGCTTAATCACATGAGTACCTTGCTAAATCGTATATAAGTCCACAAGCTATTTCTCATAATAAAACGGAAATCTTTGTATCCTGTGATAAATGTCTAATTTGATTGTTTCATGTCATTAACCATTATGCTCTCCCAAATTTACTTCATATTTCTACTTCATTTTATCACTTCATCAGGCATTGAGTTTTAAGCATTAGGGATACAAATATAATAAAAAAGAAAGATAATCCTTGTTTTTTTCAACAATGAGGTGATTCAAGACAATTCCAATAGACTTGTGATGGAAAGAGTCATCTGCATTCAGAGATAGAACTATGAAGACTGAATGTGGATCAAAGCATAGTATTTTCACTTTTGTTGTTGTTGATGTTGTTTGCTTTTTTTTTTCCTCATGCTTTTTTCTTCCATCTTTTGATCTGATTTTTCTTGTGCAGCATGATGAATATGAAAATGTTTAGAAGAATTGCATATGTTTAATCTATATTGGATTGCTTGCTGTCTATGGGAGAGGTGGGGAGGAGGGAGGGAGAAAAATCTGGAAACTTGGAATTTAGAATTTGAATGCTGAAAACTATCTTTTGCATATATTTGGAAAAATAAAAAGCTATTTTAAAAAACAGAAAGAAAGATAATCCCTTCTCTCAAAGACCTTATATTTTAATGAGGGAACAATAGTGAAAAGCAGTGGCTGATATGGCATGAGATGCAGATGTCATGGCTTTGAATTCAGGAGGTCAACAACAGAACCACAAGGAGAATGAAGTCTGGCATGGACCCCTTCCATAAACTGGAAGTCTCATGTGGAACTCACCATTGAGAGGAGATAGACCACATGGAAGGATATTACAGATTGAAAAGGTTATGAGAAAAATTGGATGTTCTGAGGTGAGCAGGCTCTGGGCACTTAGGAAAGTTCCAGGATATAACAGCAGCAAAGGCATTATTTAATCTGGAAGTCAAGAACACAGCCAAGAGGCTTTATGGGATTCAGAGATTAAGTTATATGCCTAAAGCCACACAGCTAGTACTTGGCAACTCCAGAACTAGAATCTGGATCTCCTGACTTGTAAATCAGTATACTATCAGATTATACAAAGCTTCCAGTCTATTAAAAAAACCTAACAGAATGCTCTCTAAATTTGTGATATTCTCTCCAGATTCTAAATTTATGTAAACTCCAAATGATAATAACTAGTAGCTAGTCATAAAAATTCCAAATTAGGTCACTACATCACTTCTCAAGACTTTGGCCAAGATAGGAAAGGTTTTTCATCAAAAAAGAAGTAGCTAACCAATTGCCCCTCTCTAGGAGTTGGGCACACCAACCTTTTATATGTAGTACTTAAGAATTACTCTCTTAGCTACCAACTAATTGGATGCTGATAAATGAGAGATACCAGTGGAGTTGTACCTAGAGGCAAATTAGATGGCATTTATGGTCTATCAGTCTGAAAATGCAAAACTTAACTAGAAAGAGGAATTGTTAAGAGAGTAGCTTTACTGTTGTGTTCAGATTTTCTGAATTCTATCATGTTAGGGCTAAGGAATATTACAACAAAAGTCATAAGCCTCCCATAGAGGTGAGTTCGTCCTGCCAGGATTTTCTAGCTTCGAACTACCTGGTTTCAACTCTGTCATTAAATATCAGGACTGAGACTATTAGTTTTAATTTTTTTGAAAAAAAATCTATTAAACTTGCTATAATTGGTAACTTTCAGTTTGTAGTTTCTTGTTTTTAAAAATTAAATATTCTATTTTTGCTGTCACACAGTTGTGTCCAACTCTTTGTGACCTTGTTTGGGTTTTCTTTTTTCTTTTTTTATTTTTCCAGGTTGTAATATCTTTTTTAAAAATTTTATTTGCATAACATATGTGTGGGTAATTCTTCAACAATAACCCTTACATAGCTTTCTGTTACAAATTTTTCCCCCCAACTCCCCGCCCCTCCCCTAGATGGCAGGATATCCACTACATGTTAATTATGTTAAAATATTGGCAAATCGAATATATGTATACATATTTCCAAACTTATCATTGTTGTGCAAGAAAAATCTTATCTACACAAAAAATATATCAGATAAAGGAAACACAATGTAAGCAAACATCAATCAAGGAGTATGAGAATGTTATGTTGTGGTCCACATTTCACATCCCTCTCTCTGAGTGTATATGGCTTTCTTCAGTGAACAATTGGAGGTGGTTTGAAACATTTCATTGTTGAAGAGAGCCATGTCCATCAGAATTGATCGTCATATAGTACTGTTGTTGCCGTGTATAAAGATCTCCTGGTTCTGCTCATTTCACTCAGCATCAGTTCATGTAAGTCTCTCCAAGCCTCTCTGAAATCATCTTGCTGGTCATTCCTTACAGAACAATAATATTCCATAACATTCATATACCATAATTTGTTCAGCCATTCTCCAATTGAAGGGCATTTATTCAATTTCCAGTTTCTAGCCACTACAAAAAGGGCTGCCACAAACATTCTTGCACATGTGGGGCCCTTTCCTTCCTTTATGATTTCTTTGGGATATAAGTCCAATAGAAATGCTGCTGGGTCAAAGGGTATGCACAGTTTGATAACTTTCTGAGCATAGCTCCAAATTGTTCTCCAGAATGGCTGTATCCGTTCATAGCTCCACCAACAATGCATCAGTGTCCCAGCCCTCCCACATCCCCTCCAACATTCATCATTAACTTTTCCTGTCATTTTAGCCAATCTGACAGGTGTGAAGTGGTACCTCAGGGTTGTCTTGATTTGCATTTCTCTGATCAATAGTGATTTGGAGCACCTTTTCATATGACTATAAATAGTTTTAATTTCATCCTCTGAAAATTGTCTGTTCATATCCTTTGACCATTTATTGATTGGAGAATGGCTTGAATTTTTATAAATATGAGACAATTCTCTATATATTTTAGAGATGAGACCTTTATCAGAACCCTTAAATGTAAAGATGATTTCCCAATTTATTGCTTCCCTCCTAATCTTGTCTGCATTGATTTTGTTTGTACAAAAACTTTTTAACTTAATATAGTCAAAGTTATCTATCTGGTTTTCAATTAAGAGTTCCAGTTCTTCTTTGGACATAAATTTATTCCATCTCCATAAGTCTGAGAGGTAAACTATATTACATTCCTCTAATTTACTTATAGTATCACTCTTTATATCCAGATCATGAACCCATTTAGATCTTATCTTGGTATGTGGTGTTAGATGTGGGTCAAGCCCTAATTTCTTCCACACTAGTTTCCAGTTTTCCCAGCAGTTTTTGTCAAATAGTGAATACTTATCCCAAAAGCTGGGGTCTTTGGGTTTATCAAAGACTAAATTGCTATAGTTATTGCCTAGTTTGTCTTGTGATTCTATCCTATTCCACTGATCGACTACTCTATTTCTTAGCCAGTACCAAATGGTTTTGATGACCGCTGCTTTGTAATATAGTGTTAGATCTGGTACAGCAAGTCCACCATCGTCAGCCTTTTTTTCCATTAATCCCCTTGAAATTCTTGACCTTTTGTTTTTCCAAATGAACTTTGCTACTATTTTTTCTAGATCTGTAAGATAATTTCTTGGGAGTTTGATTGGTATGGCACTAAATAAGTAAATTAGTTTGGGTAGTATTGTCATTTTTATTATATTCGCTGGGCCTACCCATGAGCATTTTAAGTTTTTCCAATTGACTAGGTCTGATTTTATTTGTGTGGAAAGTGTTTTGTAGTTTAGTTCATATAGTTCCTGACTATCCCTTGGCAGATAAATTCCCTTGTTTGGGTTTTCTTGGCAGAGATTGGAGTGGTTTGCCATTTCTTTCTCCAATTCATTTTACAGTTGAGGAAACTAAGGCAAACTATAAGGGTCCCACAGCTAGTCAGTATCTTAGGTCAAATTTGAACTCAGGAATATCAGTCTTCCTGATTCCAAACCCAGTTCCCTACCCACCATGGTGTCGTCTACTGGCCCTAAATATTCTATAACTTTCCTATAATCAAGGTATAATGGCAACAAAGTACTGATAGGTGTCTTGATCACACAGCTTGAGAAATATTTTGCAGGAAACTCAGATTGGGGAAGGGAGGTTATCTTTGCTTCAGCTTCACAAATTGCCTTTAATGGATTTTTAAGTAGGTATTTTTCATTTTTTAAGTAATTCCTTAAGACTTTAAATTATAGACAATTTTCTAAAACTATCAGTTGTACAATAGGTGCAGATTGGAAACCAGGGAGTTTCCTCACCAGCAGTTCCTTAAATCAATTAAATCACCAACCACTTAAAAAAAAGATTAAAAATATTTATGAAAATAGTTCATCACTAAGCACTTTAATGATAATGAAGGCCAGTTTATAAAGAAACAAATACTTAGAAACAATTTGGTATTTCTCTAATAATCTTTTAACCAATCAGTCAGTTATTAAGCATTTATTAAGTGTATACTGTATGCCAAATACTGTACTAAACACTTAAGATACAAAGGAAGGCAACAAACAGACCTGGTCCCTTACCAGTTATTACCTATCCTATTCCTAATCTTGTATGGAATGAACTGAGTGAAGACCTTTCATAAGAATGTAGTCTAGATCTATGCCTTAATTGTGACCTGAGACTGCAATAAGGAGTGGTGCTGTAGTTAAAAGCTGCAGGTGTTCAATTATCTTAGATAAACTTCCCTTCCCTTCGAGTACCTCCCTTTAACTTTTCATTAGCATTTAAGTACCCACTACAGTAAAAGAATGTGTTATCAACCAATAGTCTTTGTTTCTAGATATTTAAATTAGCATGTAAACCTGGACTCCCCCCTAGCCAATGGGAGAAAAGATCAGAAGGAGAGATGGGGAGCTTCTGCATTAGGGTGAATATAATCTTGTATTTTGCAATTTGTGCTTTGTACTCATCTGTTAGGAACTTCTCTTGAGGTCGTAATAAATCTGTTTTTTGCTTTTCTATCTTGAAAGTCTCTGATTTTAATCTGGGTAGGGGTCATAGCTGTCCTACACAATCTCATAAATAAAACTGATTAAACTTTGCTTTCATAACTCACTCTACTTTTCTGAATTTGTAGCCAAACTTTCCTTCCAATAACTGGTTTTCAGATGCTTGACATCAAAGCTCCTCAGAATCCTGTCTCTCTAAGCCCTACAAAACTTCCTCTGATTCCCAATTACTGCAAAGGAAGATGTCGATTTACCTTTCTAATTTTCACTTCTCAGAACATCTGATAGTCTTTTTCTATGGCACAAGCTGAAAGAGAATGTCAATGAACAAAATCTCCCTATTGATGTCTTTAAGAGCTAAAAAACACCTTAAATTCTCCAGTAAACTTACAAGGTAGCGGTGAGAAGGAAGGGGATTCATTCTCAGTCTGGGAAAAAATTCTTACCAGACTGATTTTTTTTTTTTTTTGACTAGGTAAATGAGACCATTCTTTGCCTCATTTCTTATCTAGTTTTAATCACTGATTGGGCCTTGTTTTAGTCAAATTGGAGGTCTCCCAGGGCATTCAGGGCCATCTCCAGTCATCCTGACCTATGTCTTACTAGTGCATCCAGATGTCTCTGGAGGAAAAAGTAAGGCTGGTCACTTTGCATTATTTACCCTCACTTAAATCCAACTCACTTTCCTGTTACTGCATCACCTTCCTGAGGTCATGGTCCTTTTCAAAAATGAAGGAACAATAATAACATCAACAAAGTTATAAATAAGGAGACCTATGAAGATAGAATATTAATATTAGTTTCAGAAGAGCAGTCATTTTACTTTTGATCAGTAAATAGAAACATAATCTGTATGTAACAATCTCTACTTCAGTGGCATATTGATTTAATTTTAAATTGTAATGTTATTTATGATTCATTGTATTTTTACTTATTGTACAACTATTTCCCAATTACATTTTAATATGCTTTTGTTGCAGACAGGGACTAGCTGCAAGGGGCCTGTGGCATCTTTGACCCTTATCTTATATCATGGAGGCTCTGGGCTAAATAAATTCCAGAAAGCAGGACAAAAGATGAATGTTAATAATAAGGAAGAATTTGAAATACTTTTAGAAAGAAAACCAGAATTGAAGAGATTATTTGCCTCTCAAATATCCCAAACAACAGAAATATAAAAAGAATGAATAAATGAAGCAAGCAAATACAACAGTGACAGCAGAGAAATAAGTAAGAGGTATCTTTCTTTTTTTTTCTTCTTTTTTTTCTTTTTTATTTATTTTTATTTTATTTTATTTTTTTTAAAGCTTTTTATTTGTATAACATATGTATTGGTAGTTCCCCAACCTTGATCTTTACAAAGCTTTCCAATACAAATTTTACCCCCAGTCCCCTCCCCTCCCCTAGATGGCAGGAAGTCCACTACATGTTAATAATGTTGAAATGCTTGAGAGGTTATGCAAGAAAAATCCTATCTACAAGAAAAAAAAAGAATCAGAGAAAGGCAACACAATGCAAGCAAATGTCAATAGAGATCATGAAAATGTTACGTTGTGGTCCATATTTCATATCCCTCTCTCTGGGTGTATATGGTTTTCTTCAGTGAACAACTGGAACTGGTTTGAGACAATTCTTTATTGCAGAGAGCCATGTCCATCAGAATTGATCATCATGTAATACTGTTGTTGCTGTGCATGATGATCTCCTGGTTCTGCTCGTTTCACTCAGCATCAGTTCGTGTAAGTCTCTCCAGGTCTCTCTGAAATCATCCTGCTGGTCGTTTCTTACAGAACAATATTCCATAACATTCATATACCATAATTTATTCAGCCACTCTCCAATTGATGGGCATCCCTTCAGTTTCCAGTTTCTAGCCACTACAAAAAGGGCTGCCACAAACATTCTTGCACATGTGGGTCCCTTTCAGAGGTATCTTTCTAAGAAGAGCCGAGGTAAGGGCAGAATCTGGAAGACTTAACAGTGAAGAGACAGACAGGGAGTACTATGGAAAAAAAAACCCAAAAACCTGAAGACAGCTTATTACAGGTGGACACTTCTTTTGTGGGAACATATTTCAACATCCGAGGGTATATTATAAGCAAGGGAAGAGGGAAACTGATAGAGAGGAGTAAATGATTAGCAGGGATCATGTCAAGGGCCAGCAATGAGGGGAAAATGACCTTTATGATTGCAGAAAGACAGGAGGTTAAAGGGAAATGAATGAAGAGGAGGGAGAAAGATCAAAAAGGAGAAGGAACCGAGAGAGGCCTTACTTTGGAAGTGGGAGGGTGTTAATGCTCTAATGGGTGAAGAGAGTTAGTTGGTGAAGGGAGAAGATTACTCTGGATTAGGCCTGGGGGCTTTAGTACTTGAAAAGTCACCTTGTTCTTGGAAGAGGCTGAGTGGGAATCTTTGGGGGTAGCTTGAACTTGGAGATGTGGGGGAGAGTGGATCAGGAGGAGATTTCTAGGTAACTGTAGGAAAAAAAGGTCAATAAGAGAGGATGCAAAAACTCTAACATTTCAAAACTAAGGAATAGGATTAAATGAAGGGGAGAAAAGGAAGAGGGAATTTGCTTAACTGAGGAAAAAATAAGAAATATAAGAAAGGCAGGCAAGAAAAAAGCTAATAAAAACCTAAAAAATAAAAGGCGGTATTAATCTAGAAGAGAGGTTCAGGGAAGGGAGCCAATTAGAACTAGACTACTTCACTACATTTTTTTTTTTTTTTTGCTGAGGCAATTGGGGTTAAGTGACTTGCCCAGGGTCACACAGCTGTTACGTGTCTGAGACCAGATTTGAACTCAGGTCCTCCTGACTTCAGGGCTGATGCTCTATCCACTGCGCCACCTAACTGCCCCTAGAACTAGACTACTTCAAAAAAACAAAAAGTTGGAAGTGATAAAAATAGGTAAGACTGTTTATAGCAAAAGAGAGAACTTGAAATTGAAAAGCTTCAGCACAAACATTGTTATCTAGGATGAAAAAGGAAATGATAAAATGGGAAAAAAATCTTTGTATCAAATTTCTCAGATAAGAGTTTGATATCACAGTGTGTGTGTGTGTGTGTGTGTGTGTGTGTGTGTGTGTGTGTATGGGATAAACTGAGTGAAGACTCTCTCATAAGGATGTGGCTTTGACCTATACTCGAATTATGACTTGAGACTGCAATAACAAGTTAAGCTATAGCTAAAAAGCTGTAGGTGATGGATTGTCTTGAATGAACATCCCCCTCCAGTTTCCTACCACCTCTTAGTTAGCATTTAAATTCTTTTAAAGGAAATTTATTTATTTGTTTCTGGGATAGATTTCCATTTAGATTATAAACCTGAACTCTCCCAAACAATGGGAGAAAAGATCAAATTGGGGGGGGTGTGTGGTTCTGCTCTATTTAATATTGTGGTTTGCGGTTGTGTTTTGCACTCCTTTAACTGACACCTTGAGGGTTAGGAGTTGCCCTTTCTCCGGGTGAGTGCAACTAATTGTCAGTAGGTAAATGGTCAAAGGATAGGAACAAACAGTTCTCAAATGAAAAGTATTCACAACCACATATAAAAATGCTCCAAATCACTAATAAAAAGACAAATGTAAATCAAAACAATTTAAAGGTTTCACTTCACATCTAGCAAATTGGCAAAACTGACAAAAATGTCAATAGTCAATGTTGGGAGAGATTGTGGAAAGTTAGGCACACTAATAATACATTGCAAATAGAGCTATGAAACAGTACAACATTTTGGAAAGCAATTTGAAATTATGCAAATAAAATGAACAAAAAGTCCATACCTTTTGAACCAGAGACTCCATTATGGGTTCATACCCTAAGGAAGCTATCAATAAGATAGAATTGTATGCAATGATTTTATTCACACGAGAAAATACAGAGAAAAAGGACTCCTATCTGAACCCATTGAGTCGATTCTTTCTTGCCTGTGGGCTATCATCTCCTAGAGACCTGCAGCAGCAGCCTCAGCCTTTCTCATTGAATCTTGGGGGTTAAAAAGACCAGCCTGCTTTCTTAGTTCCTTTCTATCTCCCTTCTTTAGTTACTTCGACCGGGCTAGATTATGCAAATTATCCTCATTTGATTCTCCAATCTTCTTTAAAAAACAAAACAAAACAAACAACAACAACAAAAAAAAACCTTGGTCTAGCAGAAGGATGGAGATTGATGTGCCTAATACAGATAGACCCTACGATCATAGGAACAAATTCTAAGGTGAACTGATATTCTCCCAGTTTTGTGGACCTGAATCCTTTAGCCAGAAACTACTATGGATGGTAAGTGGGTGGTAATTCATGATTCACAATAGACTATATGACCTTTATGATCTGTTCCAACTCTGAAATTCTATTGTTCTAGGATTTAAATATTTTTAAAAGAATCCAGTTAAACCAAATACTACCATTCAGGATTTTAATATTTTAAATAATTGTTTTGAATCAAAGACTGTGGTACACTAATAGGTAGACTTCACTCACAAGTCTCAGGCGAATTTGTGAATAATCAAAAGTTCTTGTTTTCTCTTTTGTTTCTTTCTACTTGAGGCTCCCTCCTATCAAAACCTGTTCTCAGGGATGGATCTGATGATCAGGCATTTCATTTAGCCTGAATAACTTCGAGTTACTTCTCCTAGGGGAATCTATCTGTATGTTGTCTTATCTTTAATTTTGGAAAAATAGATTTTGTCCTGAGTTAAAAGAATGTTAGCCTTCAGGAAGCAAACGGGGGTGGGGTGGGGTTATTTCCCCCAATATATTGTTAAGACCAACAAGGTCTTAAAAGTCCAGGTCAAGTTTATGGAGGCTATGGAGACTTTAATTTGAAAGGACCATGTAATGCAAAGGCTGTTTGAATGGCAGTGTGCCATTTCCAGAAAATACAGCTTAGTTCAACAGTTTGAGAGAAAACAACAGTGCAAAATTAACACCAACTGGAAATGCCTCGGGGGGGGAAAATCTGCTAAGTGTAAGAATGCTTCGACAACCGTCCCTCTCTCCCCCTTCAACCCTCCCTGACCCTCTCCCTTTTCAGGACTTTTTTCCTCTTCCTAAAATGACAGGAAGGTAGAATAAGGCAGCCTAGGAGGAAACGCAATAAAAGCGGTTTGCGGCTAGTCTGTAATTTAGGGGCCCCTTCTGCAGGTCAAGGTCTGTCCACATAGCGCTACACTTCCCAGCCTCTTTTCTTCCTTTTTTAAACCCCAATTTTGCTGCCCTAGCGGTGATGCAATCAAATTCCTAAGGACTAGGTGCAATCTGATTCCGTAGGAGCTAGAGGTGGAGGTGGGGAGGGTTGGGGGGAGAGAAAGGGAGGGACTCAGTTTGGCTCAGGATGGGTGGGTGAGAAACTTGTTTTTCCGGAAGGGGGGCAGCGGTCTTGCTGGGCAGCAGAGGGGCGACTGACGTAACACGAGGGAGAAAGGGGACCAGATCTGCAGCGGGACACGCGCTGGCTCCTGGCTGCCGCCCCCCGCTGCGCTGCAGCCTGTCCCGTCCTTCCCGCCCTCCTCCCCCCACCTCCAGGCCCCCACAGTGACAGCTTTCCCCCCACTCCCCATTTCCCGCCCTCTCCCCATCCGCATAGCCCAGCCCAGCTAGCAGAGAAGGGGTAGTAGTTGCAGCTTGGGCGCAAAGCTTAACTGCCCCTTTCTCCACGCTCCACCTTTCCCTTTCCCGGCTGCGGACGCGTCCGGCCAGCAGCGTGGTTCAGCCCCTGAGGGCGGGGATTTTGCTTCAGGCGGCAGCCACTAGGCAGAGGTTGGAGTCAAAGGGCGCAGGCTCTCTCCTGCGTGGACGGATGGAGGAGGGGGTGATAGCTGTGTTCTAGGCACTAAGCTAGGGCAAAGAGGAGGAGGAGGAGGAGGAAGAAAGGGAGGAGGACGAGGAAGAAAAGGAGGAGGAGGAGGAAGAAGGCTGGTAGGAGGACGGAGCGGTCTCGGAGCTGGGGGCGGGGAAGGTCCAAGTGCTGAGGCCCGCAGAGCTCTAGATTCGGAGTGAGAGGGCCCGGGGAGCCACGAGCCGCCCGATCCCCGAGGCTGGAAGGTGAGTAAGGAGTTGAACCAGCGGTTTTCCTGGGCGCCTTCTGTCTGTCCGTCCCTCTTTTTCTTTGCTAATATCCCTCCTTTAGCCCCCCCCCCTCCCATCCTTCTCTTTCTTTCTCGTTCCTCTGCTGGAGTAACTTAGACCTTAGAGAGGTCCACACTGCTTTCCTTTGGGGATCTCCCCTCCTCACGTATTTGTTTTTTTTTTTTTTTAAACAATCGTTTTGTCTTATTTTCATTTGGATTACCGGATTCGTTCATGGGTTTGTTTTGCTCCTTTTTTTTTTTTTTTTTTCCGGGGGGAGAATCGCCTTCAGTTCCACGTTAGAGAAAGAATCAATTTCATATCGCTGGAGAGAAGGTTGCTCGCTACCCTAGGGCCCCCTCCCCTGCCAGTTTCCATTCTTTCCCCCAGGAGGAGTCTGGCATTCTTTACAAAGATTCTCCGCTCCAGTGGAGGTGGTTCCTCCCCCTCTCTCCCTCCCTAGTTCATCATTAGCATTCTTGCGGTTTGCAGATTCTTTTTTGTTCTTGGGTTCTGTCATGAATGTTAATATCAAAAAAATAAAACACATCCCCATTCAGAAAATGAAGTTGTTCCTGTTCTAATTGTGTACGTATGTTTGCTCATCTGATATAGCAGGGAGGGAGTAGAATGAGTTATTCACCTCTTCTGTATCCTTTAAGCTTGTTCTCTTCGTTTTGTTTTCCTGTTATCTAGGAGAGGGACTGATTTGGGACAGGTGCAGTTGGGGGAGGGGGGTGTCTGTGACGCGGGAAGTGAACCTGGCCTTGCTGCGATCCGCAGGCACCTTGCTGGCTGCTAGTATGCGTCGGTGTCCCGTCTGCACCCCAGATCTCACTTAATGCTAATTTCGTTAAATCAGGGAGTGTTTCTCAAAAGAGAGGAAACCGGATGGATTACGTTATCTGTAGTGTACAGGCATTGGGGTGAAGCAAAACTTCAGCATTGTTGAAGTGGAAACCTCTCTACCAACACATTTTTTTTTTCCTGGAATGTCTTAATGTACCGGTGTTATAGTTGATTTAATAGCCAACATATGGTAAGAGCCAAGGGTTTTTAAAAGATCATTGTTTTTCATTGCCTTTTTTTTTTTTTTAACATTATTGATGGAATTGTCTTTGTGATATTGGGAAACTGGAAACAACCCGTTTTTACAAGACTTAATCCTTTTTCTAATTTGGGTAAACAACTTTCTGTAGCATTACCCTTGGAAAAATCTTCTGGTGTGTGTCTGGGGGAAGTCTTCCAACTCTAAGTTAAAGCAAAACAGAAGGAAAATTGAGGAGGGAGTGGAGTGGTAAATCCCCAAAAGGTCCATTTATTAGGAAATATTCAGCAGCTGTTATTTGGAGTTGTATCACTTAGTTTGAGGAAGTCAGGTGGGTACTAATTTAGGCTTTTGCCATGTGTGGTAGGAGGACTTGGCCTAGGGTGAGGAAGACTCCGTTTTCCTAAATTCAAATCCAGGCCTCAGATACTTTCTAACTGGGTGATCCTGGTCAAGTCATTTAAATTTGCTTGCCTCAGTTGCCTTACATCTGTAAAATGAGCTGGAGGAGGAAATGGCAAACAAGTCCAGTATCTTTGCCAAGAAAACCCTAAATGGGATCATGAAGAGTTGGACATGACTGAATAACAACTACACATTTCCAAAATTTTTCCAGACTGGCTGTCTCTATTGTTATACACTTGATTATCCTTTTAATTTCTTCAGTGTCATCATTGCTCTTCTCCCTAGTCTTTCTGTGACTTTTATAAGATAATTCCTTATGAGAGAATAGTTTATTTCTAGACCATAACTATTCATTTGTTAAAGAGAAAAATCGAATGATGGGTTATCATGGATAAAAAAATAGAAACTGGATTTTAAAAGTTTTTAATTTCTGCCAAGAGTATCAGCCTTACTAGGCTGATTAAATGTTACTTAGAAAAATGAGTTTAAAGGTCGTTCCTTCTCCCCTGCCTTCCAAAAAAGAATAATAGGGGAGCAGTGCCACTATAATACTATTTTAAGGGATATAGAGATTTACATTTTACAAAGTAAGTACTTTATGTACATTCTCACTTGCCCCCTCCTTGGTTTCCTTATCTGTAGGATTGGGATAAAACTAGTAGTATCCCCTTGAGCCTAGTGTGGAGATCAAATAAGATATACTTGGAAAGCCTTAAAAGCATGATATAAATGTTAAGTGCTATAATTTTTATTATTTTTCTCATTTCAATCTTATATGCAATGGAATTCAGAGAGAGATGATCCCAGAACAGATCACTATTCTGCTGGCTTATTTGTTTGTTTGCAGAAGTGAATGTAATGGTCACTTTTTGTTATTGAATAAAATTGTTGGCATTTAAATTCATCTTTGTAGATTTACTGAAAGACTCTTTGGCGCAACTCCAGTAGCAGACAAGATGATAGGGTTGAAACATTCTTCATCTTGTGCACATATGGTTTTGATTTTTTTTTCCATTGAGCTTCTATAATTTGAGATCTTTTCATTCCACATAATTTAAAAAAATATTTAAAAAATTCCCAATTTAAATGGGCATTTCCATATACAAAGTATATTTCCATATACATAGTATAACAGAAGGAAAGGGCTATCTATACATGAAACTTGCTCTCTGATGGACAACTTTCTTTTAAAAAAATTTATTTTTCCAAATACATGTAAAGATAGTTTTCAACATTCATTTTTGTAAAACTTTGTGTTCCAAATTTTTCTCCCTACCTTCTTCACTTCCCCTCTCCCTGAGACAGCAATCTAATATAGATTAAATATGTATAATTCTTTTAAACATATTTCCCTATTTGTCATGTTGTGCAAGAAAAATCAGATCAAAAGGGGAAAAAACATGTGAGAAAAAAAAAAAACCAACAACAATATCAACAACAAAAATGAAAATACTATGCTTGGATTCACATTCTATCTCCATAGTTTTCTTTCTGGATGTGGATGGCATTTTCCATCTTTAGTCTGTAGAGTTATCTTGAATCACTGTGCTGTTGAAATGGCCAACTTTCTTTTCTTCAAATACACAGTAAGCTCAATATGGCATTCAAAGCTATCCTATATTTCTGATTCTTCCTGGTCTATTCTGTGCATTTAAAAGTAGATATTTCAGCTTCTTTCATTTCTCCCCTTCCCTTCTCTTCTTCATTACCTTCCTTCTCTCTGGAAAAGAAAAAGGAAAAAAAAAGCCCTTATAAAAAATATAACTAGTAAACAAAAAGAAACTCTGCATTGGGCTTGTCTGAAAATATATGTCTCTGCATCTTGCATGTATCTTTCAGCATGCTTCATCATTAGTTTTTCATTCTGGAAGTTATGAATATTCAGTATGGTAATGTCCATTAAAATGTTTTTAGATTTTTTTGGGTCATTTTTATGCCGGATTGATTGTGGGCATGTTATTTTTGTAATGACATTCTGATTCTCAAGGATCTTTTGAGATTTGTCTTTGCAGCATGAGGTTTTTCATTAGTTGGTTAATAAAGGAGTTAATTCAAATCTGGCTTTAGACACTTTAGAAACTCAGAAATGCATAAAATATATTGATAGTATTGTGAAATTTCAACACATTTTATCTTTTAATATCATAAATATACACAATTCCTTCTTCTCTGGTACCAAAGGAGGGCTAAAATTTTTTAGTGGGATTTTCCAGATTGCAGGGGCACTAGGCCCCTAATTCCTCCCCCCTCTAGTGGAAGGAATAACTATGATTTACAGGATTTGTCAAAAGGATTTTTGATTTAAAGGATAAAGTAAATGTTTAAACAAACTTTTGAAGACACGTGCTTTTCTGAGTAGTATTAGCCTAAGGGGAGGAGGGGAAAAGCAGTGGCTGTAGTCTGGAGGGTGACTTACTTCAGTCACATCACCTGGATTGTGGCTCTCCTTGCTCCCCAGTTGCTTCCTCTTTCCTCCTAGATGCTTTCTATCTTTTCTTCTTAGAATCCCTTAGAGTAGGGGCTACCTTGTTAGAACAAAGCTCTGGCAGCCTCATAATCTGTATAGAGTTTCTAAGGGTCAAAGAAGGGATTGTTGGGATATCTTTATCTTCTTGGCTTTCTGAAGTAAAGCTGTGGAGATATTTCCTAAAGTGCTAGATTTTTGCAGCCTGCAGTATTGTGTTACCCTTTTTGCTAATTTGCACAATGTGCACTGATTAGTAAATCTGAACTCAATAAGATTAACCAGTCTGTAATGTGGAAATGTTTAATGTAATTGTATGTGTATAACCTATGTCATATTGCTTGCCGTCATGGGGAGGGGAATGATTGGGAAGGAACGAGGAAAAAATTAGAAATCAAAATCTTATAAAATTAAATGTTGAAAACTTAAAAAAACAAAAAAACAAAAGATTAACCTGGTTGTAATGTCTATTGCTTACCAAATCCTAAATTGCCATAATATAACTCTTCTTTTTTATTTAAAAATATGCACGACAACTTGTTGGAAGCTTCATTCTCATGTTATTGGATGAATTTATGTGGATGTTATGTATGGAGGGCCTTTTGGCTAATGATAATATTATATTGTTATCCTTAGGCAAATTTTGTGAGATACAGATGCATTATCCCCATTTTTACAGATGGAAACAGGCTTGAGAGGTTAAATAGAATGTAAGCTCTCAGAGCAGAGAACTTTTTGTCTTTGTATTCCTGGTACCTAGCAGACTTTCTGAAACATAGAAGTTTTATAAATCCATGATGAATTGAATTGACTTTTCCTTGGTTAAATGTTTCGAGTAGGATTTGAACCAATCTTAATGTTTCTAAGACTCCAGTAATATCATACCATCTCTCTAATACTGGAAACAGCAATTAAAGATTTCTTCTGTTGTAATTTCATTTTTGTGTCATATCTGATGTGGATAGCCAACATTTATATAGCGTTGTAATGTTTGTAAAGCACTTCACACGGATCCACTCATTGGATCCTCATTGATACTTGGTGCTGTAGGTGTTATTGTATTCCCATTTTATAGTTGAGGAAACTGAGGGAGAGTTTAAGTAATTGGTTCAGCTAATTCTGGTTGCTCAATTAGCAAGTGTTTGAGGTAGGATTTGAATTTCAGGTCTTGCTTATTCCAAATCCCAGAGTCAGTTCCACTGTTGAATTCCTTGGGATCCCTACTTCTTTCCTTGACTTTAAACCTCTCAGTAATTCAGTTGATAGTCTTCTAATCTGCCTGTGTTGAAAATCTTGACACCTTTTTCCTTTATTTTTTTAAATAATATTTTCCCTCAATTATAAGACGATTTTAATACTCTTTTTTATATATAAAATTTTGAGTCCCAAATTTTCTAGCTCCTTCTTCCTTCCTTCTCAATTCCCTTCCCTAAGAAGATAAGCAATTTGATATAGATATTATATATGTGCAATCATGTAAAAAAATTCCATATTAGTTTTGTGAAAGAAGAAACAGAACAAAAGGGGAAAAAATGGAAAAAATAAAAAAGAATGAAAATAGCATGCTTGGATCTGTATTCAGACTCCAACAGTTCTTTCTCAGAGGTGGATAACATTTTCTATCCTGAGTCCTTTGGAATTGTCTTAGAGGAAGCCTTTTCTCTTTGGTAGGGCCTATCTGGGATTCTATTTCTCTTGGTATAACCCTCATGAATCCTCCAAATCAGATGTGACATTGGAGTAGGACTTAATTCATCTCTGAGGGAGAGATTTTATATATAAAGTAAATAATCAATTTTGTAGTAGGACTAGGAGAACAAAGAAAGCAATTAAGTTAATTGATCATGTTAGATGTATGGGGTCACCAAAAACCCTGGATTGAACTCCTGATTGACTCTTTTGACTTGATCTTGGACAAGTGTTTTTCCCCTTTCTATGCCTTATCTGTAAAAGGACAAGTTTGTATTATTTTGGTTTTTCTCAAACTGTACTGCATGGAACATTGAAACATGTCAAAGATCATTTATTTCCTATATAAAGTCTCTTCTGATCTCCCACACCACCCCCAGTTCTCAGTTTATCTTTCTACTTCTTAAAATGATTTCTTGTTTATACTTTTCTATATGTTGTTTTGTCTCAATAGAACATAAACATTTTGGGGGCAGGAATTATTCTTTTACTTTTGTCTCTTTTAGGACCCTAATAAGTATTTTTTCACTTTTCACTTTTATTATTTTTATTTTATTTTTAAATTTTTATTATTATATATAATCTTTTCACTTTTATTATTTAGTTCTGATTTATTTTCCCCTTTTTAAGTACAATATGGGGATTAGAAAGGATTATTGAGATCAGGGCAACAGACTGAAAAGTTTGTTCTATTTTTATTGCCAGTCCAAAAATGTCTTCTTCATGTTCATGATTCTTGGTGAACTCTGTTCCTGATTATTTCTTGAAATTCTCCAGGTGGTGGATTTTCTGCAAGTAAGTCTTGTCAACTTTTAGAAGAAAAAACATCAAAATTTCCTTTTTGAAACAGTGCTTTTCTTCATAAAAGGACAATCTTAATGAGTGTATCCAGTTTTTTAGTCATTATAAAAGGATATTAAAACAAGCAGTTACAATGGCAAGTTAGCAATTTTTAAAAAAAGAACAATTTAGAATTATCTAAATATGCCATCCACAAGTTTTTGTTTTGTTTTAGGTCCTAAAGAGGGCTTACCTTCTTTGATAGTTTTTAATAGGAAACATGCAGCCCTTTTTGTTGTTGTTTTTAATAGTATTCATGTTAGTATTATGATGATGAAGAAAGAGCTTGGATTTAGAGAGAAAGGAAGTCTGGGTGTAGGACTCAGTCTTAGGATATTTAAGGGCTGTGTGACTGGGGAATCACTTCTCTATTTTTGTTTCTGAATGGGGTTAGGTTTAATTTAATCACTTTCTTCAAGAGTTATATAGATCAAAATGATGTCATCAAATCATCAATCTACAGCTGAAAGGGACTTCAGGATTTCTTATCCTTTTGGGTGGTAGCAATATGATAAATTCTATAGTTTTCTTAAAATAATCTTTTAAAATGCATTTAAAAAGTACATAAGATTACAGAGAAAACCTTTTATAATGAACATTTATCAAAATATTTTTAAAAAAATCCACCAAGTTCACCAACCCCAGGTTAAGAATCTCTGCTCACAATCCCTTCTTCCCAGTTTTATAGATGAGGACATTGAGGTCCAGAGATTGTGCCTTGCCCAGGGTTATACAGGTAGTAAGCATTAAAAGCAGGTCTTTTGGCTGCTGTACCAAGACTCTCTTTGTATCATGATGCCTCATGTAATTTAAACTTGTAAGATCGTATAAATGTCAGCAATGCCCTGGTGACTTCCTAAATGGGACAGAATTATAATGCAGTAATGATTTGTTGGAATAGAAAACTTTTAAAAGCTAGATATCTCTCAGTATCATTGGGATTCTTGAACCTTGGCCTGAAATTGATTACTCTTGTCATTTTAAATCTGTACCACTGACAGTTAACTTGATACTATCCTACATGCTTTAGTCAAGAGGGACCTATTAAACCTTTACTATCTTTCACTGACTAACTTCCTTCTTGGTTGTCTGAAGCCTCACAGCCTTTTTGAATGTTAAATTACAAGGGATGAAAACTTTAGAATGATCATTTGAAGTTCATATTAAATTTGCACATTTGTATGTTTTTTTAAATAAAAATTCATTTTAGAATTACTCTCTAAAATTTTTTGCCTCTTCACTAACTGGTACTTTTTACATGATTGGTACCCAATAAGTGTTTTTTATATAAGGGAGAATTGGGAACCTCTTTCAGGAAATTTCTGTTTCATTCATCCAACCAAAAGTATTTGTCTAGAACACTTTGGATTTTCCTTAGCTTTTATCACACTTTGTACACTTCCTGAACCAGGTAGTATAAGAAGGGATGAATGGGACCCAGTTTGGAAAGGGAGCATTCCTGCTGATTAAAATGGGATGAATTTGGGAGTACTCCTGGGTGAGATAGGGAGGCCATCATCATTATAATATATTTCAGAAAAATTAAAAACCTTCCCAAATTTGAAAATAGCAACCCCTCCCTACCCTACCCCTCTTTTTAGTAGCATATGTCCAAATATATTTCCATTTCATCAGGAAAATTAAGGAGATGGTCATTCGGGTCCCAGGGCATAGATAGCTACATCTCTTCTGGGAATACTGGTTGAGCTGATTTGATCATGCTTCCAGAACTGGAGAGAGTGGGGAATTGGGGCAGAAAATAGCTATGGAACAAGTGAAATAAAGTATTCCTAGGGTTTTCCAGAAATAGTGAGCTAGGAGAGGCAGGTACTAATGAGAAGGTAGTGGTGGTAGTGGTAGTGGTAGTGGTAGTGGTGGTGTCCAGCACTCAAGTTCCAGAGATAAAATAATTAAAACATCCAGGCATGGTCTCTTGCCTGGCTGTTGAAACAATGAGAAGATGGCCAGGGAGTAACAGGGAGATCTCATTTACCTGCCTTTTATCACTATGGTTCATTTAGGAAGAAACTTTGAACTCTCCAACTCTTTGAACTTTGTAGGAGGCCCAATTTCGTTTGAATAAATTTTGAAAAAAGTCTCATTTCCCCCCCTAAATTCTTCCAATTGGACCTAATTATCTTTGAATGAGACGTTTGCAATTTTGTTTGTGTTTGGCGTGGGAGAGGGAAAATTAGTTTACAAGTAACTGACCTGTAACAGATTAAATATAACACTAGGCTAGATCCCAGCAATTCATCTAAACACACCTTTATTAAGCTTCTTTATATATAACGTCATGAGTGTTCTTTTCCTTCCTTGTATAAAGGTAAACCCTGAATTCTCTTTGGTTGCCCCAAGTAAACCAAGCTTTGTCAGGTTCTTCATCAGGCTGGAGAATATATGAACTGGGATCAAGATGTCCTGGTATTCAGCTATCTAGATGGCACCGTGGATAGAGCACCAGCCCTGAAGTCAGGAGGACCTGCATTCAAATATGACCTCAGGCACTTACCACTTCCTAGCTGTGTGACCCTGGGCAAGTCACTTAACCCCAATTGCTTCTCAGAAACAAAACCAAAAAGATGTATAGGAAAGGACCTATATATACACAAATATTTATAGCAGTTTTTTTTGTGTGTGTGTGGTGGGTAAGAATCAGAAATCAAAGAGATGTCCATTAATGGGGGAATAGCTAAATAAACTGTGGTATATAATTATAATGGAATATTATTGGGCTATAAGAAATGACAAACAGTATGATTTCAATAAAACCTGGAAAGATGTAAATGGACTAATGCATAGTGAAGTGAATAGAATTAGGAGAATGTTGTGCACAGTAAAAGGAATATTGTTCTATGAAGACCCATGAATGACTTAGTCTCAGCAAAGCAGTGTTCCAACTATGCCCAAAGGGCTATCAAACTGTGCAGACCCTTTCATCCAGCAGTGTTTTTACTGGGTTTGTATCCCAAAGAGATCTTAAAGGAGGGAAAGGGACTCACATGTGCAAAAATGTTTGTGGCAGCCCTTTTTGTAGTGGCTGGAAACTGAATGGATGCCCATCAATTGGAGAGTGGCTGAATAAATTATGATATATGAATGTCATGGAATATTATTGTTCTGTAAGAAACGACCAGTAGGATGATTTCAGAGAGACCTGGAGAGACTTGTATGAACTGATGCTGAGTGATATAAGCAGAACCAAGATCATTGTACTCAGTAAATACAAGATTATGTGATCAACTGTGATGGACTTGACTCTTCTCAACAATGTGATGATTTAAGATAAGTCTAATTGACTTGATACAAAATGGCATCCACATCTAGAGAGAAGTATGGAGACTGAATGTGCATCAAAGCACAGTATTCTCACATTTTTGTTGTTTTTGTTTGTTGGGCTTTTTTCCTTTGTAGTGTTTTTTTCCCTTTTTGATCTGATTTTTTTAATTTGAAAAAAATGTTTTTTAGCACAGCATGATGAATATAAGAATATGTTTAGAAAAATTACTCCTGTTTAATCTATATCAAATTGCTTGCTGTGTTGGGGAACAGAGAAGGGGAAGGAGAGAGAGAAAAATTTGGAACACAAGGTTTTGCAAAGGTGAATGTTGAAAATTATCTTTGCATATATTTGGAAAAATAAAATAGTATTAAAATTTTAAAAAAGGAAAAAAATAAACTGTTCCAAGACAATCCCAAGGACTAATGATAAAGTATACTATCTACCGGCAGAAAAAGAGCTGATATTGTTTGAATATAGAATGAGGCATGCTGTTTTTCACTTTTTTGTTTTTTAAATTTTAAATCTTCACATAAAAATGACTAATATGTAAATGTTTTATATAATCACTAATGTATAACCTATATCTGATTGTTTACTGTCTCAGGGAGGGGAGGCAGGAAGGCACAAATAGGATATGGAATTCAAAACTTTAAATAAAAATGTAAAAAAAAGGATTTATAAATATTATTCCAGGACCAGCCAGGCTAAGTTTGGTGAGACTCATCATCAGATGTCTGCCCATTAGGGGATGAATTTTTGCAGTCTCATCAAGTCAAGAAAGATCTTTACTGAGGTGGAGAGGGAGTACCCATACCAATAAAAACCATGAATTCTTGAAATGTTGGAGAATATATGTATCTGTAGGGCACTGTGCCAGAGAGCATAAAGCAATCCATGAATAAAAGGAGTGATACATACCCTCATGGAGTAGACATTTAAATTCAGTAATTTATAAATGTTTGGGATAGGGCATTTAAATCCTTTTTTTAAAAAGTTGATGTCCTTTTCTCTTTGACTAATGTAACTTTTTGTCATTCCCTTTTTAAATAGCTAGGGTTTCATTGCTGTCAGAAATGAGCTAGTTTCTGTTAGGAGGTAATTATTCTCTGAAGGCTTTTGAAAAGTTGCCTAACATTTTAATTTTCTTTGTTCCTATGGCTCTGCAGTGAGGCAGGATTATTTCTGCAATGGTTGTGTTGTCAAATGAGGGTGATCACAGTCTTTGAAATGTTTGCTTAAGGGTGTACAGTATGGAATAGATAGTTTATTTTAATTTTGATTTATATTGTTTCTATCATTCTTGTTGGATTCAAAGAAGAAAGTTGCTTTAAAAGAAACAAATAGAGATGTATGACTTTTAAAAAAAACATAATCAGAATATAAATAAGTATTTATCAAATGCTTGCCAAGTATTTAAGCACTTTGCTAGAGATACAAATACAAGACTAAAAATGATGAAACAAGCTTAAGAGAAATGCCTCCCTTCCCCTAGTGACTATTACTGGCATTTGCTTTAATTGACAGCTTAATTGTTATAAAGTTTTTTTCTTTCTTTTTTAAAAAAAAATGTGTGGGAAAATGAGGGAAGGAAAAAAGCTTTAATAATTGAAAATTTGAGAAATATAAGTAATGTAAAAAAATCAATTTGAAAACAAGTGTGTGCTAAACATGATGCTATAGGGAGACACAATAATGGATGAAAAAGATGGGATATACACTCTTTATTGAGTGGATCACTTTTTTTTTTTCCTCCTGAGCTATTAAGATCCTTTGTTTTCTTCTTTTCTGCAGATGCTTAGAGACTTAGTTGCCTAACTAGAGGACTTAACAGACTTGACATGAAAGGGAAAGGCCCTCAGAGTAGAGATAACCTTCCTGACTTGAGTGATAATGACTCTAGATTGTTCAAAGATCAGTCAGTCTTAAGGGAAAGGACAGTCTTTGTATCCTAACACCAAGCACTGTATCTAGCACCCAGTAGAATAAGATAAAGTGTATTTAAACCCTTTCAAAGAATTACATTCTAATAACTATATTAGAGTAAGGGCTCATTATTAAACAAAAACTGAGAAGTGATGCAGCAGAAACTGGGTTTAGAGCTACCCATTTCATACTGTATATCACAGGCTATATATAATGGATGCATGCTTTAATAAAAGACCATATTATAAACAAAGTAAATAAGAAAAGTGACACCCTTCATAGCTGTGAATGGGAAAATGTTTTTGATCAAATAAGGGGAAAAGATAGTTACATATAAAATAAACATAAGGTCGCATAAGATTAAGTAATTTCTGTGCAAACAAAATTAATTTGTGATAATTAAAAGGAAAACAGTTAACTGGAAAAAATCTTGACTATTTTTTTCTCATAAGATCTGATACTCAAGATATGTAGGGAGTTGACAAAAATATATAAGAACAAGAGCTATTCCCTAATATATAAATGGTCAAAGGATAGAAATGGGAAGTTCTCAGGGAAATTAAGCTATCAATAACATGAAAAAATGGTTCAAATTACTAGTGAATTTGAAATAAATTTGAAACATAGAAGTATAAATTAAGGTAACTCTAAAGTGTTCCATCTTTTACCATCTAATTGGTAAAATTACAAAAAAAGTGAAATATTAATTGTTGGAGGAATTGTGGAAGAAAAAGCACATTAGTATGTTATTGGAGATGTGAATCAGTTCAACCACTCTGAAACTGAACCCCCAGCCATTTGGAACTGGAACACACCCACCCCCACTCCATCCCAGATCACTAAACTGTGTACCTTTGATCCAGTGATAAAAGTACTAACCACATATTCTAAAGTATTCAAGGAGAGAGAAAAAGGACCCATGTATACAAAAGTAATCAATATGTTTGCAAGGATATACAAATAATTGGAAACAGTACATGCCATCAAGAGGATACTAGCTAAGTATATCTATTAAGTACAGTAGATGATGATAATGGAATATTATTGCACCATTAAAAAATGAGGAAAAGGATGAAGAGAAATTTGGTTTCAGAGATTCCTATGAAGTAATGCAAAATGAAATTAATAGAATCAGGAAAATAATTTGTAAAATGAATAAAGGAAAACAACTTTGAAAAGCTGGTCAATGAAATGACCAGTCAAGATTCCAGAAGACTTATGATGAATCGTGTTTCCCACCTCTTGACAGAGAGATTTTGAACTAGAGGTGTAGAATGATACACTTTTTCATACGTGACCAATATATAAATGTACTGTATTTATGTTACAAGAGAGAGACTATTTTTTTTAGGGAGGCGGTCAAGGGGGTGGGGAATGAATAGGTAATGATAATGATGCAAAAGAAGAAAAAGGACTTCAATGAAACTTTAAAAAACAGAAGAAAACAAGTAGATTTGAAAGGGGACATGATACTATAAGGAAGTTTTATTACTATTATATTAAATTTAGTATATATTTTAAGAGCTACGAAGTAGAAATTCACAGTTCATATATAGTCCTTATCTTTTCTTTGTATAATGAAATGTTCATGTTGTTAATGTTTAAGTTTATTTTTTTAAAAGCCGATAGGATTTTGTAACTGAGAAAAAAAAATTTAGTAGTTAGTTCAGTGTTCTTTATTTTTTTATTCCAAAGCTTTTTTATATGCTCCCTTATTGTTGTCAACTGTTCATTATCATTAGCAATTTTAAATAGTTTTATTAACATAATTTAGCATTTTAGGCCTAAAAAGCTATGCATTGTTAGCATTTATATTTTGATGTTCTTTTTAAAAAATTCCCTAACCAACCTATAATTGAAGAAAGGAACTTTTATTATAGCATTTTATTTTCCCAAATATATACAAAGATAGTTTTCAACATTCATCTTTGCAAAACCTTGTGTTCCAAATTTTTCTCTCTCTTTCCCCACTCCCCCCTCCCCAATATAGCAAGCAATCCAATGTACGTTAAACATGAGCAATTCAAGAAAATAACTTTAAAAACAGTATTTAATGATTTTAACATTTATTTTAAACAATTTTCATGCGGTTCCGAGTAACTGGGTGCAGTTGGCAGAGAAAGAATGAAGTATTGATAGAACTGGCACTGAGGCAGGCAGGAAGGGACATTTTAGCCACATAGTCCCACCCGCTGTGGAGGTCTTGGGCAGCCCCCCACCTTACTATGTCCAGTCAGGCATCCAAGTTATGTCAGATCTGTGAGGTTAAATTTCCCCTGTAAATCTGCCCATTGCTGAACCTCTTTTGGGTCTATCTGCCATGACACTCTGCCTTGTGGTATCTTTTCCCCTCCCATGCCATCTGCTGTCTCTCATCCCTCTTGTGATGTCTCCCCTCTCACCTCACCATGTCCCATGATGTCTTTCTTATAGTTAACTTTTAGGGTGCTACCCTGCTTTATAGCTTTAGTCTGCTCGCTAAGGGCATCTTCATGGACCTTCCCTTTCTTTTGGTTAATTGTCAATTCCACTAAAGAACCTGGTCTTTTGCATCCTTAATTGTTACAAATCCCTTTCTTTGCTGTGTGGGACAGGGCTAGATCCCCTTACCCAAATTGACTTCTCAGAGATATCTTCAGATATAAAGAGGAAGCATTTATTCAGTCCTTGCAATGAGAGACCCAAGCACAACAGCTGAGCAGACATAGAGCCTCTCAGCTCCCATCTCCCAGCACTGGGCCTGGCCTAGTGAGCCGGAAATAGTAAATCTGGCTAAATAACACAAGTCCAGCCTTTTCATTGGATGGACTGAAAAGGAAGTAACCATTATTGACCAGTGGTCAGCATTGTTGTCTGCTTCCTGTGGATCATGTCACTTCCTGTCACTTCCTGAGGCTTAGACCTATAGTCTGACCTTTCTGTGCTACAGAATTCTAGCCTAGAGATCATGAGACTTCTGCAACTTGGGCCTAAGGCCTGACCTTCCTGTCCTGCAGACCGCTGGGTGCAGGGATCATCTGTCAGGCCTGCAGGCCTAGAGTCTGATCCACTCCATCTCATAGACTTTTTGAGAAATCTTCACCTAGTCCCAGTCATTGCTAAATTCAATTGTCCCAACTCTATATCATAGTTACCATTTTATATAGTGTATATTTAAAAAGCATATATTTTTTATTTATAAAGTATGTATGTATATACTCATATTTATTATATACTTACATATAAAGTATATGTTTGTATACTTATAAAGTATATAGTATAGTATAGATATATGCTTTTATATATAGTACAGTATAGTATTCTCCTAGTTCTGCTCACTTCCCTTTTCCAGAGTTCACATAAGTCTTCCTAGATTATTCTGAAACCATCCTGCCCATCATTTTTCTTTTTTTTTTAATTTTAATTTTTTTGTAGTATGACATTTCTTGTTTGTTTATTTATTTATTTATTTATTTATTTATTTATTTATTTATTTATTTATTTTATTAATACTTTTTATTTGCTAAACATATGTATGGGTAATTCCTAAACATTAACCCTTACAAAGCTTTCTGTTACAAATTTTTCCCCCCGGGGCGAAGCCAAGATGGCGAACTGCGGACAGCTTTCTCTGTGAACTCCCTCCCACATTCCCCCAACCCAGACAAAGTAAGCTTTAAAACTGGTTTCCGAGTGAGGTCCTCACCAAGCATTTGGACTACAACGCACTTCTATAAAAGATCTACCTTGAAAGAACTCCGGAGAAGGTTAGCCTCAGGGGAAATCGGCCGCTGGTCTCGATCGGACTCCAGCCGGGGCGGAAGTCAGGGCTGCGATAGAGGGGCGGATTTTGGGCACCCAGGAAGCCCCTGGGAGACGCCTGGGCCACTTTGCTCTGCTTGCGGGCAGGTGCTTTGGCAGATCTGCCTTTGGAAGGGGGTGGATTGAGAAAAGCTGAAAACGTGGTCCTGGTGCAAATCTAGCCCGACCAGCCTCAGACCGGAAGTCAACTCGGCAAACTGCCCCAGGGCAAATATAAATTGTTGCAGTTTTCTCGGCTTTTGACCAATATCCCAACTTTAAATCATGAGCAAGAAGCAGAAGAGAGCTCTCACCATAGAAAGCTTTTACGGAGAAAAAATAGAACAGTCCCCAGATCCTGACATTATGATAACAATCCCAGATGAAGCCACAAAGGCAGACTTAAGTTGGTCTCCCTTTCAGAAGGCTTACCTGGATGATTGCATTAAGAATCTCAAAAGAGAGCTAGAAGAAGAATGGGGAAATAAATTGAGATCAGGGCAACAGAAATATCAAAAACTGGAAAATAGGACTGGTGAATTGGAAAAAGAAAACAGTTCACTGAAAAACAAAATTGGTGAATTGGAAAAAATCACCAATTCACTGGAAAATAAAAATGGTGAACTGAAAAACAAAATTGGTGAATTGGAAAAAGACAACAATTCACTGAAAAACAAAATTGGTGAATTGGAAAAAGACAACAATTCACTGAAAAATAAAACTGGCAAAATGGAAAAAGAATGCATTGAATCCAGAAATTCAATTGGCCAGCTACAAAAGGAGCTAAAAAAGATAACTGAAGGAAATAATACAAATTTTTCCCCCCTACTCCCCACCCTTCCCCTAGATGGCAGGATATTCACTACATGATAATTATGTTAGAATATTTAAGAAATCGAATATATGTATAGTTATTGCATCATTTTTTGTGCAGGAGAAATCATATCTACAAGAAAATAATCTGATAAAGGAAATACAATGCAAGCAAACCTCAATAGAGAACATGAAAATGTTATGTTGTGGTCCACATTTCACATCCCTCTCTCTGGGTGTATGTGGCTCTCTTCACCGAACAATTGGAACTGTTTTGAAACATTTCATTGTTGAAGAGAGTCGTGTCCATTAGAACTGATCCTCATATAGTATTGTTGCCGTGTATAATGATCTCCTGGTTCTGCTCACTTCACTGAGCATCAGTTCATGCAAGTCTCTCCAGGCCTCTCTGAAATTGTCCTGCTGGTTGTTTCTTACAGAACAATAATATTCCATAACATTCATATACCATAATTTATTCAGCCACTCTCCAATTGATGGGCATCCATTCAGTTTCCAGTTTCTAGCCACTACAAAAAGGGCTGCCACAAACATTCTTGCACATGTGCTGCCCATCATTTCTTACAGCACAGTAGTTTTTTTCCCCCATTACAATCATATACCACAGCTTGTTCAGCCATTCCCCAATTGTTGATCATTTCCTCCACTTCCAGGTCTTTGCCACTACAAAAAGAGCTATTATAAATATTTTTGTAAATATAGATCGTTTTCCTTTTTCTTTGATCTGTCAAGAGAACTTTAAACCAGAACTTCGTTTAAGGAAGCTGTATGAGCCTCAGTGGTTTAGTTTCTATTGGTACTTTGCTTGACTAATTTTGAGAATGTCGGATGTTATTGGCCTATTTGTAATAAGGATCAAAATGTATTCTTAAACTTCAAATAAATATTTGAATTGCCCCTACTTGTGAAGAATGGATAGGATTCTGAAACTAAAAGGGGAAGGAAAGGGAAAATTAAGTATTTGATGCCTGAGAAGTGTGGTTTGGGGTTCACTGCCAACAGTTTTTATGATTCTTGGACATTTCTTATCAATTTCTCATCTCCATTTCCCAATATGAGCTCCTGAACCAACGTCACAAAGCAAAGTTAATTGTAATCCAAGTTTCCAATATTTTCCCCTTTTTTCTATTTGGATCCTCTTCTGGGCAACTGTTTGCACTTATGGAATTGATTCTAGGTTTTAAAAGGTATATCTAAATAAATAATTATTATTTGACCATTAATTGTATTGTGGCTGTTCAGTGTGATATATTATATACGTTGCTCATTGTGGGACTTTATAAATGTTGAATAGATTTTGTTTTTTCTTTAATGTCTATGAAAAGATGCATTTCTTTCCCTTTCCCGGATGTGGTTATTCTTTGTGCCATGGAGGCAGCATTTATAGAGTGTTGGACTTGGAATCAGGAAGGCTTGGATTCAAAACCAGCCTCTGACAATTAGCAGCTATGTGACCTTGATCCTGAATCATGCCAGTCTGTGCACAGGGCAAGGACTGACAAGGGGACAGCCAAAATGCTTTACTGATGTCACTTAATGACATCCTTGGGATGTCAGGAGCAGGGGACAAAGGATTCTAGCACACTGGAGAAATTACAGTGAAATATTGAGTGGCTATAGACCAGAGTTGCCTGTAATAGGTTAGATATTAATTGGGATGTGATTTGCATGATTGGAGGGAATATCTGAATGGATAAGCTCACCTTCAATTTGCATAGCCCTGAGCAAGTCAACCTTTTTGTGCTTCAGATAACTTATTCTGGGATTTAACTATTAAGCTATCTGGTGGTAATTCCCAGCTGGGCGTCCCTAGTGTAATCACAGATGTTTCATCTATGCATGAAGAACAAGTCTCTCTTAATTATAGTATATTCATTCAATGAGCAATGTGTTGTTTTTTAAAGTAAATTTTTTCCCCTCAGAATTGGAAGGGAACTTTAAGAATTGCAAGGAGGGAAAATAGGTGAATGCAGAGTGTTGGCTTTGCTGAGACCCCTCAATTAGTGGAGATTTTCCAAACCCTTTCCTGTGCTTTCAGACTTTCTTTGAATATTCTATGGGTGGAACATTTATTTATTTATTTTTTAGCAGGGTCCTATCTGAAAACATTATTTTGTTAGTTAATACTCCTTTTATAGCATCTATTAAAAAAAAAATTCCAATTCCAATCTGTTGGCTTGTTGGTTTTGAAATCCAGAGCATACCACAGCTGGCTACAATTTCTGTCAGGTTAGTTCTGTTTTATTTGATGGGGTATGTTGTGTATGATATGTTAGTCTTAACCTAAAGTGGTGTTAGATGAATTTATAGATTTGTGTTTGTGTCTGTGTATGATTAAAATAGTAGTTTATTGTTCTTTTGTCCCAAAGATTAGGCAGATTATGTTTACTTAAGGAGCATGTGCTAGATTTGTACCAGTGAGGAAAAGTTCAGTTTGCCCATAGGAGGGGGAGTGGGAATGGGTGTGGGTACTCAGGAATTGTAGTTTTTTCAGTTTAGAAAATTGATAGGTAAACTCCTTCCCTGAAGTAGCTAAGCAACTCATTTGTAATTAATAGTCTGAGAGCTGTTTGGGGACACTGAGAGTTTGACTGACTTTCTTGTGGTCAAATCAAGTCAACTAGCATTTTATTAAATGCCTCCTTTGCTACAGGTGGGATTTTAGCTGTGACTTGAAGTAAATCTGGGAATTCAGGAGGCAGAGAGAAGACATAGAGACCAGGCTAGTAAAATTGCCTGGAGTCTGAAAATAAATTCAGTATTGTGTGTGAAGAATAGTAAAGAAGGTTGGTGTAAATGGATTATCGAGAGGATTGAAGGGGAGTAATTTGCAAAAAGGCTGGAGAAAAAGGAAAAGGCCAGTTTATGAAGGTTTTTAAAAGCCAGTTAGAGAATTTTATATTTTGTCTTAGAGGGAAAAGGAAATCACTGGAGTTGAGTGTGAGTAGGAGGGTGACATGGTCAGATCTGTATTTTAAGATCAATTAGACAAATGTGTAGATAATGGACTGGAATGTGGAGAGACTTGATACTGGCAGCCAGCCGACTAGAGCAATAGTGCAGGTGTGAAATGTTGTAGGACTCTAATCAGGATGGTGGCAGTGTTCCTGGAGAGAAGGGGGAAGGTCTATGAGTAGAATGTGGTGAAAGTAATCAATAAACATTTATCAAGAGCCTACTGTGTGCTAGGTACTGCACTAAACATTTGGGATACAAAAGAAGCAAAGACAGATCTTTCCCTCATGGAGTTCATAAGCTACTAGAGAACATAATATACAAAACGATATATGCAGGATAAATAGGAAATAATTAACAGAGGGAAGGCATTAAAAATAAGAAGGTTTGGGGAAATTTTCCTGTAGAAGCTAAGATTTTAGTTGGAACTTGAACCCAGGGACAACAATAGTTGTAGAAGAGGGAGAGCATTCCAGGCATGGGGGACAGCCAGAGAAAATGCCCAAAATTGAGAGATGGCTTGTTTTGTTCGTGGAATAGAGATGGAGTAGGGAGTTTATTGAAAAGCTAATGCAAAGTTGAAATGAACGGGCTGGGGGTGGGGGGGCAGAGTATATGAGACACAGTGAGAAGTCCAGTATGAGACCTGAGTGAGCTTGGGAAACTGGGAGAATAGAGATGCCCTCTATAGTATAAGGAAAGTTAGGAGCAGGGAAGACTTTTGGGGGAAAAGATGTGTTCAGTTTTAGACAATTTGGGTTTCGCATGTCTATGGGACATCCAGCTTGAGCTATCTGATAGGGAGGTGGACAATGCACAAGATAAAGTATGGAAAGGAATATGGAGACTTTAAGTTGCCTTAGTAACTTCTTTCTGACTCAGTGAAATCTTTGCTATAGAGTAATGGTAGGTATTGAAGTTAGTGAGAGCCTTTCATGCATTCAATTGGAGCTACAAAGTTATACATTGTTATTCAAAAATGAGTTCTAGAATATCTAATTTTGAGTATAAATTTCCTTTTTACCTTGTGACAAAATTTTGTCTTATATTTACCTTTTGTTAATATCTAGGAATAAATAAACTAGGACCTGAGAAAAAATTATCAGAAAAAATTTCAAATTGTCAAGTTTTAGGTCAGAAGGTTTAAAGATTAAAAAATAACAAAAAACATAAACTAGACCTAGCATCATGTATGGTTTCTTTCTGTGTCTGTCTTTCTGTCTCAAGTTTTTTCCTATAGTAAATGAAAAATATATTAAATACTTTTATTATTGCCTTTTGTTTTATATCACAGTCATTTCCTGTAGCTCTGCCTCCACCCATTGAACTCTTACTTGTAACAAGAACAACAACAAAAAGATAATTTTTAAAAAATAGTTCTGAGGTGGCTATATTCACAGTACCATAATGTATTAGAGTTATAAAGCCTATTATTCTCCTTCAGTGATTTCAAGTCAATAGGCCTGGAAGAGCTACCTTTCAGAGAAATGGAGAAAAAAACAAAAACAAAACAAAACAAAAAAACTTTTCAAGTATAATTGCTGGTTTTTGGAAAAGTGTTTGGAATGGCAGAAGAGAAAGAAATGGGCAAATGTTCCCCCCCACCTGGTCCCTCCCCCGCCTTTTTTTTTTTTTTTAAGGGAAAGAATAGAGCCTTCAAACTGTAAGACAGGTATCTTAACATAAATTCATGGAAAAAATGTTACACATATTAAGAGGGTGATTTGTGAGCATTTAGAAAAAATGGTCATTTTTATCAAGAATAAGGCTTGTTTTGGATCTATATTCAGTGCAGTGGCCATTCGTGACTACAGATTGCTTGTTGGTCAAGCAAACCTTCCGCTTTATGGCAGAATGATGGTGAGTTTTAGGTGTGAAATAAGGTACACATTTCTAGACATGGCCATTGTGGTGGTTTGTTTTGCTTGACTGTATTTAGTTATGAAGGAGGGCATTATGGGAATGGAGGAAATAAGTCACTGGGTAGTGATAGTGATGTAAAGAAAGGAAAAGAACATCAGTAAGACAGGAAAAACAAAGAGAATAGGTCATGCTACAGAGTAACCTAATTTCTCTTTTCATAGGGTCTTTAGACTGGTTATATCTTTAAGGTGATCCCTGGACAACTTGAGACCTGTTTCATCCTGGAGTGTGTCCCACAAGAGAGAGACAGACAGGCACTCAGAGATACAGAGACAGACACAAACACACACACAGAGAATTTTATTTTAGTAATCTAGTTTATTTAACAGCAGACTTGCATGGCCCAGCCACTAGATATTTTTGGCTATGTGGTCAGCTCTCAAGTAAGTAGTGTCCTGAGCCCAATTCATTTCCTTTCATAAAAGTGATGAAACTGAGAACGACTTATCAGTGTTGTAAATTTAGGATTGAGATGTGGTGGGACTGAATACATCCACTAGAACTCAAGAATATATGTTTGCTAAATGCCTCTATTTTCATTGACTTTAACATAACCAGTGACTAGTATAAGAACAAATTGTGTTTGTTCAAATAAAGTACTCTTAACTTTTTTGACAGTTTTTATAGTATGCTAAAACCTCTGTTTTTGAATAGCAAGCTTTTATTTTACCATGTTATAAAAAGGTTCATTCAGTCTGAACCCTTGAATTAGAAGATCACATGGAAAAATTTTTTTGAAAAAGCTTTGTCCTGGATTTACTGGAATTTCAGGGAAACATTTGGCAACACATTTTACACAATCTATCCCCCCCTTCCCCGATTTTCTATTCTTTTAAATAGCATTTTATTTTTCCAAGTACATGCAAAGATAGTTTTCAGTATTCACCTTTACAAAACCTTGTATTCCAAATTTTTCTCTCTCTTTTCCCTCCCCTCCTCCCGAAGACAGCAAGCAATTCAATATAGGTTAAACATGTTGCACAATCCTTACAGAGAAGATGGAGAGATGTGAACTAGACCATAGTAAGTTCAGTTAACTGAATGTGTAAATTGGTTGGTTGCTGGAACTCAAGAATGGGGCTTAAGATGCTGTCCCAGATTTTTATCTCAGCATTTTATCAGATAAGCAGCAAGAATGCCAGAGTGGAAGAAAATAGGAAGGTAGTAGACATGAAGCTTGGGAATGTAGGGACTGACAATCTTGGTACAAGGAAGAGATATAGTTCAACCTGAAATCCAAGTCAGTAATAGGTAAACCATTCTGAGGTTAAAGTCAAAAGTTTATCAAGACATGAGATCCAGGGACTGGGTGGAAAAACATGAACCAAATCTAGGATCAAAAGTCCAAGGTGGTAAAAAATGAATATAGAGCACAGTGAGGAAAAACAAGAAAGGGTAGAGAAAAGGAGACAGAGTTTCCTGCCCATTCTTATTTATACCACAACCCTAAATCAGATCGTTGTCACCTCTCTCACCAGAACTATCATATTAGCCAGTTAATTGGACACCCATCTTTCCCATCTGTAATTCCCATTAAACCTGGTTGCCAAAGTATGGACATGACCATGTCACCCCCCCACCCCATTCCTATGTCAACTATTCCACCATTGCCTTTAGTATAGAGCATAAGCTCTTCTGTTGCTTGTTGTCTCCTGGCTTTCCAGGTTGATCACACTGTGCCCCTCTTGCACTCCTATATTCTACTCAGACTGACTTGGGCTGTCCCACCTTCCTAAAAGGTGGGCTCTCCCTATCACTTGTGACTCCCATCAAGTCTAAGCTCACGTGTCACCTCTTTCAAGAAGCGTTTTTTCTTTTTAAAATTTCCCTAGTTGTGAATGCCCTCTACTAGTATGATTTATTTATATATACTCTATAATCTTTAGCTGTGATCCTCCTTTGTAAAATGGGGATGATAATAGTACCCCTCTTTCAGGGTTGTTGTGAAGATCAAATAAGATAATGATAAGTAAAGCACTTCACACAGTGCCTGACATAAATTTGGCTCTCTGTGTTTGTGTGCATGTGTATATGTATGTATATACAGATATATATATATATATATATACACGTCTTCTGTCTCACTTTTGTATTTGTATCATCAGTCTTGCACAACACCTACATAATAGGTGCTTAGTAAATGTTTGCTGGTTGATTATGTGCCAGGGGCAGAAGTTTTGGGAGGCCTGAAGAAAGCTAAGGTACCCCCAGACTCAGAGAGCTCTTTGTAATTTATTGGAATGCATTCCCTTCTCCCTTGAAATGTTTAAACTAGATGGGCTGCTGTTTTAGGCCTGACTGAGTGTGTGTATGCAACGAGAATGAAAATACTAAACAAAACTTAGTTAAATTGAACCAGTTAAATCTTCAAAAGCTTTGTAATTTCATTTCTCCTATTGTCTCCTTTCCTTTCACCCTTCCAGTTCTTGAAGCCAGTCTGTCCTATGAGGTGCAGTTTAGGTTCTATTTCCTTGAGTTTTTCTGTGAAAGTGAGTTGCTTCCTCAAATCCTCCATAACTTAATGCTTGTTCTTCCCTTTTGTACTTAACTCACTTCTTTAACATTTGAATTTGTGTATATTTTCTCTGTTAGCTTGAAAGTTACTTAAAAATGAGATTGTGTTGATTTCATAGTACCTTATGTATAATCATTATTTAATATATACTTTTAAAAATAGAATTGTCAATGAATAATTATGTATGTAATCAATAGTGATTTAGAGCAAACCAAACTCTCAACTATGTACGTATGTATGTAATTGTATGTAATGTATGTAATTATTTATAAGACCATTTTTAAAAAGAAAGAGGAAGTAAAAGATAGATTATGACTATTATCATCAGAGACCAATAATAATAGCTGGCATTTATCTAGTGACTATTTTATGCCAGGCACCATGCCATGTGCTCCCCATTTTTTAGTCAAAAATCCAAAGTAAATAGATTTAAGTTTCATATAACTAGTAACTAAGTCTTTGAACTCAGATCTTTCTGACTCCACACCCAACATTCTATTTTAGTGTGCTATTTGCCATTTATCTGAGTGGGCCCAATATATCTGACTTTATTATTCTCCTATTCACTGAATCTTGGTTGCTTCCTGTTACCTCTAGCATCAAATAAAAAATTCCTCTCTTTGACATTTAAGGTTTTTTACAACTTGAACCCTTATTACCATTTCATTTTTAAAAAATATATATTACTTCCTCATACTGACTTAACTTGCTGTTAACTCATATTGCCTTATGTTGCTGTTTTGTGCATGTTACAATATCCATCTCAGTCTCAATATTTTTGTACAAGATGTTTTTTATACCTCCTCTTCTAAAACTTCTAAGGCCCTTGGCTTTCTTCAAGATTCAGCTTAAGTGAGTAGATTAGCCAAGATGGCAAAGTTGGAAGTAGTATGCTAGAACTCTTCCCCCATATTTCCTCCACAAAGATCTAGAAAATGTACTGGATGATCAGGAAATTTTAAAAAAATTAAGTCATTTTCCCAACAGGATCGGCATAAAGACACAGAGAGGTCTGTGGACACTGGAGACTAGGGATAGACTGGGTGTAGTATTCTGGTGTAAGTCTGTACATCTGGGCAAGAAAGTGCCCCAGGTCAATCCTAACCTTGTACAGATTGCAGGATGGGGCAGCTCCATCACTCACTACCCTAGGTCCCAAATCCAGTGTGAGACTGAAGAGAAAAAAAAAAACTCCCTGACTGACCCTAGGAAAAGTCTAGAGGGATACACTGTCATGAGCCCCAGGTTCTGTACTGAGCGAGAAGCAAGTGACAGCTTGTGGTTTTGACTTTAGGAGGAGAATGAAGCCTCAGTTCCTGGTATCTGTTCAGTGTGAAGATAACAATGGAATAACTGAGCAGCAATTACAAACCAGAGGGGAGTCTGAAGTCCTTTTAACTCTTAATTCTAAATGTGCAGAGCTTTCCCTCTGCATATCTCAGTCAAGCAGCAGTCTACTGGAATTCCATCCAGGAGCAAACCTACTGATAGCTTGCTCTTACTCAAGTCCAGGACAAAGAACTTGCAGACCTTCGAGCAGGGGAGCATTGTAAATTGAGATATGATATGTATCTCTTGTAGTATCTTATCATGAGGTGTCATAGAAAAAGACAGAAGGCCTGGAATTGTAATTTTTTTTTTATGTTTTAGTGATCTTAAAAGAAGAAAGAGAAGAGGGAGAGAGGAACACACTAGAGAGGGAAAAAGGGAAAGGAAGAGTGAGGACATTATCTTATATAATTCTGAGAAAAAGACAATACAAAAAAGAGGAAGGAATGAGGCAAGCATTGAAACTTGAACCTCACTCACAAAGGAGCAAAAGAGGGAAGAATTGCAGTGGAATATAGAAATACTTTTCATTAAATAGAGGAACAAAAGGGAAAGGGGAGAAGACAGGAAGAGAAGAGGGAAGATAAATTAAGAGAAGGATTCGACCTAAGCAAAACAAACTTTTAAATATAACTTTATTTTCAAAATACATGCAAAACCTTGTGTTCTAATTTTTTCTCCTTCCACTCCTCTCCTAAACAGCAAGTAATCTATTACATAGGATATATATATATATGTATGTATACACATACATATATATATATATCGGATAAACATGTGCAATTCTTTTACACATATTTCCACAATTATCATGCTACACAAGAAAAATCAGATCAAAAAGGAAAAAAATGAGAAAGAAAAATAAAAGCAAGCATACAACAAAAAAAGTGAAAATACTAGATTGTGATTTGCATTTAATCCCCATAGTTCTCTTTCTGGATGCAGATTGCTCTGCTCTCTCCATCACAATTCTGTTGAAACTGGCCTGAATCATCTCATTGTTGAAAAGAGCCATGTCCATCAGATTTGATCATCACATAATCTTGTTGTTGCCGTGTACAGTGATCTCCTAATTCTGCTTGTTTCATTTAGCATCAGTTCATGAAAGTCTCCCCAGGTCTTTCTGAAATCATCCTGCTGATCGTTTCTTATAGCACAGTAATATTCCATAGCATTTATTTACCATAATTTATTTAGCCATTCCCCAACTGATGGATATTCGCTCAGTTTTCAGTTTCTTGCCACTATAAAAAGGGCCACAAACATTTTTGCACATGTAGGTTCTTTTCCCTTTTTATGATTTCTTTGGGATACAGATCCAGTAGACCCACTGCTGGATCAAAGGGTATGCAATTTGATAGCCCTTTGGGCACAGTTCTAAATTGTTCTAGGTTGGATCATTCTGCCAACAATATATTAATATCCCTGTTTTCCCAAATCCCTTCTAACATTTATCTTTTTCTGTCATCTTAGCCGATCTGAGAAGTATTTACTGGTATCTCAAAGTTGTCTTAATTTGCATTTCTCTAATCAATAGTGATTTAGAGCAAACCAAACTCTCAGCTAAGGATAATGAATCAAGGAAAGAGGTTTAAAAGGGAAAAAAAAAGACACAAACTTGTTATTGGGCTCTCAATTAGGAAAACGGAAAAAGAAAAGAGAAAGGCAAGGAAGCAAAAGTGGACTGATACAAATCTGATACAATGCCCTGCTGCTGAACATGTTACTCTCTCTTATTACCATCTTCTCATATTGAGAGGGGAGGAACAAGAGAAATTGAAAAATATAAGAAAATAGGATAGATGGGAATATACAATTAATCTTCATGACTGTGAAAAGGATGAATTCACATCTAAGACACAAGAGTATGACAGAATGGATTATTTAAAAAAGGTAAATAGGAAAACTACACTTTGCTGAAAGATACCACAAATAATGGGCAACAAGTGTCACAGTGATTAGAGCCCTGGATCTGTGGTCAGGAAGACCTGAGTTCATATCCAGCCTCAAACATTTAGTACCTCTGTACTTCTGGGCAAGTCACTTTAGCCTTTTTGCCTCAGTTTCCTCAGGTGTAAAAAGAACTGGAAAAGTAAATGGTAAGTCACTCCAGTATCGATGCCAAGAAAATCCCAGATGGGATTATGAAAATTCAGATACAACTGAAATAATTGAATAGCAACAAACCACAGATAACATACTCACCAAATTCTAGAGTTTAAATACCTAGAGGAAATAAAACTATGATACTTTACCTCAATTTACCCATTTCAGACTTAGATACATTTAACAAAAAACAAGAACCTGAATAGATTTTTTTAAAAGTTACCTATGATAGACCTCTAGAGATTATTGAATAGAACTGTTACTCAGTTTTGCCTTGGTAAAAATTGACCATATATTTAGGCATAAAACTCTCATAAACATGCAGAAAAAGAGAAATGTTAAACAAATCTTTTATGGTCCACAGTGGAATAAAAATTATTTGGTAAAAGGCTGGTGAAGAAATGATTAAAAATTGTTGATTATTTAATAGAATCCTAAAGAATGGGAGGGTCAAAGAACAGATCATAAAATCATAATTTCATTAAATATAATGACAACTATGAAATATTATACAAGTTTTAGGGAATTAGCTTAAGCAGACCTGAGAGGGAAATTATGTCTTTAAATATTTTCATCAATAAAGAGAAAGAACTGATGAACAAATTAGGCAGGCAACTGAAAAAATTAGAAAAGCAACAAATTTAACCCTCCTCCAATTAAAAACCTAAATAGAATATCAGGGAAGAAATTAACAAAATTGAAAGCACTTTTTGCAGGAGTATTTTCTTGCTCCCCTTTGCTTCTAGGACTTTCTTACTCAGGATTCCCTTGAATGTGTTCTATATGTATTGCATACACACACATAAAAACATTGTGTATACATATGTGTGTATATATATGCATGTACACACACACATACATGTATACACATACTACCTAAGTGTTAGAACTGATTCATTGATATCTTAGTATCCCTAGTTTCTGGGACATGCTTGGCACATAGTGCTTAATAGATTTGTTTGTTGACTGATGTGTTCTAAGAACTTGATGTGTGCTCTCTCACTAGTATATTTAGTACACTAAAGTATCCTTTAGCATTACCCTCCTTTAGCATTTGCTCTGCTTTGATAATTGAATTTTTTTAAAGAAAAGCATTATAAGAATGATTTTACTTATGATATCCAAGACACTTCAGTTAGTCTCCACAAATGATAGTTGGAACAATACTCTGGACCTAGTAATTTATTTATTTTTTTTGGGGGGAGGAAAGATAAGGTGATTTTGTTAGAGTAGCATTTATTTTCACTCATTTCAACCTTGTAGCACTTCAGTTAATGAAGAGGGTGGTTTTTAATGATACTTTGTCACCATAAACTTTATTTTCAGAGGTAGAAATAATAAAAAGAACCACAAGGATGGATATATTCCAAGAAGTGGTTTCCCTCCCTACATGATTTTATTTAAAATTCTCTGACCTGCACTTAAGGAGTAGAGGGGAGTAAAAAGAACATTTTCTGTCCTGTAGGGTAGTTACCATTCTGTAGTCTAGCACTGTCTTTTCCACTCTCAAGTGACTAATTTGCACAGACTCCACATTGTACACGCAGACTCCGCACTGTGTGTACCCCCTCCCTACATGTCTGCTATTGCTTTACCCCCAGAAGGCCAGAATTCTTCCAGCAACTTTGTGAAATTTATTAATGGAGATAGTAACTATGTATCAGGAAGGCCACATGTTAACTTAATGTCAGTCAGATATGGTTCACTGTAGTAGATTCCATTTTTTGGTGTGTATACCTTACTGCTTAAGCACCCTGACTCCCATTTTAAATTCTCAGGAGCAAAATCTTCTTCCATAAGTTATCTTTGGATATCCTTGTGGAGCAACATTTTTATCTAGTGCATAAATAAGCATTTATTGAATACTTGCTGTGTGTCAAACACTGTATTAGATGACTGGGATATAAATTTTTAAAATTAGACAGTTCTAGTCTCCAGGGAACTTACATCTTACTGGAGTCCAGACAGATGTCAAATTATAGTTTAAAAATGTGCATCTCTTTGGTTAACTTTTTATGTAAAGATGGTATAGCGTATCACTGTGGAGAAAAAAAGAGAATTTGAAATCTGGAAGGACTTGTTTTTAGAGCTCATTGATATTTCCTAATTGTAGTGTCCATGGGCAAGTCATCAGAGTTCCTAAAACTTCATCCTGAGCTTGGTCCCATAAAAAATAGGGGAAAAAAAGGAACATGCTGGTCCTGCAAAGAATTGAGAAGTAAAATTCTATCATTGCTTGTTCAGTTTTGTGATGTTTTCCCTAACCTTGCCTTCTTACTCCTTCTGCAAGGTAGCCCACATTGCATGTGTTTATTTGTTATTGTTTTTTAATCAGAGTAATTTGAAATACTTTTTATTTTGAAACTTTTTCAAGAATATCACAGCTTCCTTTAATATACTTGGAAACCCATCAAAATATCACCCAGTTCTAGCATATTAACTTTGGAAGGCCCAAAGTCTTAACATCTAATCCCCAGCTTCTTAATTGTGATTTACCACCCCATAAGGGGTCTTGTTACTGAATGTGGAGAGTTCAAAATTATGATTTATTAGTAGTAAGTCTTTGATTTGTATACCAATTTTATGTACCAAAGGTCATGTAAAAATTTCTTGAATGAAAAGGAGTCAAGTGGAAAAAGTTTAAGCCTTGATCCAGTCTAATTTTACAGAATAAGCAATTGTTGTTTATAATAGCCTACCACTTGTGGTCAACCTGCAAATATATTGGCTTATTTGCTCCTCTTTGAAGTCTTTTCTGATCATGTGTTTTAAAATTACCTTGTATTTATTTATCTATGCATATGTTGTATTTTGCAATAGAGTGTGAGCTTCTTGAGTATAAGAATGTTTTTTAATCCCTAAGGATGGTACCTAGAATTGAATGTTTCTTGAAATGAAATGAGTTTTCATGCCAACTTAATTTTCAGATTTCAAAAAAATGTAATGACATTCTTTTAAAATCAACATTCCTTACCCCTTTTTTTCTTTCTTTTCCTCTCTTTCCTGCCTCTTGCTTTTCTACCTCTTATTTTCTTTTTTTTCCATCCCTTCCTCTCCTTTCTTTTTCCCCTATGTCTGAAATGACCTTTGCAATATAGTTTGATTCTCCTTCAAAGGGTTATAAAACTCAAATTAAGGCACACCATACACAGCACACAAGTATGGTCTTCTATAGAGAAAGTAATGAATGTCAACTATTCCATTTAGCTTGGCAGGGATTGAATACAGCCCGGTGATTAAAGGGCATAATCAGAGCCAGAATGATTTGATTCTCTCTCTGCTTCTTATGCAAAACACTTTTCCTATGACCTCAGCTAAGTCACATACCTTTCCCTTCCACAATTATGCCTTCTGAATGACAGTACTGTTGCTGAGAGACTTGTTCCTTACAAAGTTGTTTGAGATTGACTGATGAAAAGCTTTGTCTAAGCAAGAGAGTGATTTGCACAGTGAAATTCCCATGTTGCTTTTGAACATTATGGTTTCTTCTGTTGCCTTGAAAAATGTTTTAAGCAAGTGTCGTTAATTAGTGTGTGGCTTGTTAGTGGATATGCTCTGTTCTGAGCTTATAAAGAACCAAATCATAAATGTTTCACCAGGGAGTAATGAGAATTTTCTTCCTTCCAGGGCTAAAACTGGTGTATTGAAATAGCTTGATTCTGGTTGTGATATCAGACTGAGCAGCCTTATTGCTGTCTTTACATCCCCTTTCTGCCTCCCTGCTTTCCCAAACCTTTTTAATCCTTTGTGGCTCTTAGAGAAAATGTCAGACTTCAAAAAGAGGAAATGGGGAAGACCTACTGAGACAAAGCTTCTCTTACTTATACAAACATTTCAGAGCAAAGTCTTCTGTTGAGCTGGATGACATTTAAAATATTAGTGATACCTAGGGTGTAATTTAATTCCCTGATGATAATGATAAAGATTTATTTTTGAATCCTTAGGTTCGTGCACCTGATTTTGAGATGATGGGACTAGGAAATGGGCGTCGGGGGATGAAGTCACCACCTCTCTTGGTAGCGGCTTTATTAGCCTGTGTTATCGTCTTGGGCTTCAATTACTGGATTGCAAGTTCCCGTAGTGTGAACCTCCAGGTAGGATTCTTGGGTTTTTTCTTTACCGGTCATAAAAATCTTACAGTTGTGAGAAACCAGCTAATTTCTTGCTTTGATATATTTTAACAGGCCTCACCCACTGAACTCTGGCTTTTTCTTTGTCAGTTTAAGAGAAAGCTGTAGAGGCCTGTAAAAAATCCTGCTGCAGTGCCAATCCCCCTACCCCTCATTGGGTTTAGTCTTGGCTCTGTCTGTCTAGACCCCTCCCTTCTCCTCTCTTAACACATGGTTTGTGCCATGCTTGCTTTCAAGCCAAGCCACCCTGAGCACTTTTCCAGGAGAACCATATGTTTTGTCCAACCATCGCAGCCCACTGTGAGTCTTCTTAAGATTTCTTCCCCAATTTTTTTTCCCTTGCCACCCTTTCCCACCACTTGGCAGTTCTTAAGAGAGTCATGTTAAGTGGATATTGGCAAGAGTAATTGCCAAGATGTTTTGAATATAAGCCAGTCCTAACTTTGCATCTTTTCCTAGCTTTAAATCAGTCTTTAATCTTTGAATCTAAATATAAATTGGGGAGTGATTTTGGAATTTTTTGGAATGACACATGTAAATATATATTAATGCATTACACACAAACATAATATATATTTACATATAACATAAGTATGTGTAAATATATAAATACACACACACATATGCATGTATATATATGTGTGTGTTTATTAGAAACTATTGAATATCAATACAACCAACCAAAGATGCTTGGTAATTGTTTGCATGTAAATAAATTTTAATACATCAAGACTCATAGCTATTTTCTAGTCTTTCCCTCCAAATTCCCATCAGAATTCTTTATTTTTATGTCCTTTTCTTTATATGATAATGGCTAATATTTATATAGTTCTTGTTATGTTCCAGGCATTGTGCTAACCACTTTTCAAATATTTTCTCATTTGATCTTTCCAATATCCCTGGGAGTTAGATGCTATTATTATTATTATCATCCCCTTTTTACATTTGAGGAAACTAAAGCAAACAGATTAAATGACTTGCCAAAGTTCACACATTCAGTAAGTGTCTGAGGCTGAATTTGTCTTCTTTACTCCAGAATCAGCCTCCCGTTACTGTACCACTTAACTGCCTAAACCAGAGGTATATGCTATACCTCTGGTTTGTTTAAATTTTATACTGTTTCATTTAAGATAATTATCATGTTTTTATTCCTCCATTTATACTAGGGTATCATAATTTAAATAATTTTAAAAGTTAATTAAAAGTTAAATAACTTTCTCTCCCTTTTTTATGCAGGTGTAGGGGGTGAGGGTGGGGTCTGGACTTGTGATTTCTTTGGTGTGAAGCAAATGCCCTCTATAAATGCAGATCAGCAATTCTACTGCAATTTATAATCTAGAGAGTTAAGGGGGTGTTGAGAAATTGACTTGTCTAAAGTTACATAGCCAGTTTGTGTCAATGTGGGGTTTATACCTACCACACCATAGCTTCCTGACCTTTAAAGCTTTCTTTTCAAATGAAGTAAATTAAGATTAAAAAATGTAAAGAATCTTGCAAATATTAAGTTGATAAACACACTTTAGAGAGAGATATATAAATATATGTATATAATATACACAGACATATGGGATGCATATGTATATACATATATCTATAAAATACATATGCATGGTATTATTTTTTTTGTAGACATATTTTTTAATCCCAAATCTCTTATTTCAAATGACATTTAGATCACTACTGTATTGTTATATTGCGTTTTATATTGCACTCATTTACCAAATGAATGTCACTTTCTTTTTATGCCTATGACCTGAGTTAACAAGTTACTAGTTTCTGTAAATGTGAGCTATATTATACTACTTCCCAAGATTATATACCAGCCTTAACACTCCTGGGAGCTCTTTCCCCAAATGGAGGAGACCTTGGGGTAGATGGAACTTTTGAGCTCCTGAGCTCAGAATGCATTTTCCTCTAGAAAAACTATAGGAGATAGGAATAGATGAAGTAGGCCTTTAAATATTTTGGATTAGAAAGGGTTTAGTGGGATAGCATAGGAATCTAATAGGTTTTTTTTTTCCTCAATAGTATTTTAATTTTTCTAATTACATGTAAAAATAGTTTTCAACTGCCATTTTTACATATAAAAACAATTTTTAACTTTCATTTTTTAACATTTTGTGTTCTAAACTTTCTTCCTCTTGTCCCTGTTCCTTCATTAAGAAGGCAAGCAATTTAATATAGATTATGTCAACACTCATTTTTGTAAGATTTTGAGTTCCAGTTTTTTTTTCTCTCTCTCCCCTTTACTTCCCCCTTTTCCAAGCCAGCAAGCAGTGTGATCGATATTATATATGTACAATCATTTTAAACATATTTCCATAGTCATTTTGGGAAAAAAAAAAGAATCAGAACAAAGAGAAAAACCACAAGAAAGAAAAAATAAACAACAAAAAAAGTGAAAATAGTATGTTTTCGATCTGCTTTCAGACTTAATAATCCTTTCTCTGAATGCAGATAGAATTTCCATAGAATTCCATAGAATTGTCTTGGATCATTGTATTGCTGAAAAGAGCTGAATCTATCAAAATTGATCATTGCACAATGCTGCAGTTAATGTGCACAAAGTTCTCTGGATTCTGCTCATTTCATTCAGCATCAGTTCATATAAGCGTTTACAAGCTTTTCTGAAATCATTCTGCTGGTCGTTTCTTATGGGACAATAATATTTTATTACATTCATATACCATAAGTTACTCAAACTATTCCCCAATTGACGGGGAATTTTCAGTTTCTTGCCACCGCAGAAAGAAGGATTACAAACATTTGTGCTTGTGGGTTTTTTTCTCCCTCTTGAATGATCTCTTTGGAATACAGATCCAGTGCTGGATCAAAGGGTGTGCACAGTTTTATAGCTCTTTGGGCATAATTCCAAATTGCTATCCAGAATGGCTGGATCATTCACAGTTCCACCAATGATGCATTAATGTCCCAGTTTTCCCACATGGCATCCAACATTTATCATCATTTCCTATTTTAGCCAATCTGATAGGTATGAGGTGGTACCTCAGAGTTCTTTTAATTTTCATTTCTCTAATCAATAGTGATTTAGAGCACTTTTTTCATATAACTAATAGATGGTTTTAATTTCATCTGAAAATTCTCTGTTCATATCCTTTGATCATTTATCAATTGAGGAATGACTTGTATTCTCTCAGTTCCCTAAATATTTTAGAAATGAAGCCTTTATCAGAAACATTGGCTGTAAAAATTAGCCATTTGTCTCCTATGGAAAAATGCATTCTGAGCTCCACATTACAGACATATGAATTAACTTTTAGAACTTAGTTGTGAAGAGGAGCCTGTTTATAGTGATTTTTTGACTATTGCTGTTAAGAGAAATTTTATTTCTCTTCTGTTACTGTTATATTTGAGTCGTCCTGGTTTGTAGTGGTGACTGAGTGTCCATTATGTTTTGTTTTTCATTTAGAGTCAGATCTTGGAATTGGAAGGAAGAGTCCGAAGGGCAGCAGCAGAGAGGGGTGCTGTAGAATTAAAAAAGAATGAATTTCAAGGAGAATTAGAAAAACAGCGAGAACAGTTGGACAAAATTCAATCCAGACACAACTTTCAGATGGAAAATGCCAATAGGATGTTCCAGGATGAAAAGGTAAGACCTGTTGTTAATGCCTTCTGCTCTCAGCCCCTTTTAGTGAAGATCCTTTTCACATACTTCCCACCCCACTTCCATTAGTGTTTCAATGTTCTATAAACTGTGGGAGTACAAGGGAGTATTTGCATACTTAAACTTCTTGCTTCTGTGTAGTTTTTTGGGATTAGTAGTATGTCATTTCCATCCCTCTCCTCCTTCCCCCTTGGAGAAAGTCTTGAAGTGTGCATGTGGTAAACTTTTGGGGTGGGTGTGGAGAGAGAGGAGAGGGAGATAATGCTTCAAGTAACACATTTAATACTTGATCAAGGAGGAAACATGTTTCCTTCTGAATGTGAAGATAATTTATCTTATTTTTTTTCTTTTCCTTTGTGGCTCTAATAAAGGGATTAGGAATCAACCATATGTAACATTTCATATATCAAACTTGCTTTTTTTTGCGCAAGACTCAAATAATGAGTGAAAATATTCATTTGTTAAATTATTTGAATCCATAGCAGTTTTGACATTAGTGATATTCTAGATCTTTTGCACCTGTAACCCTTTACAATCTGCAAATCTGGTGATCTTGGTCAAGACATTTCAGGATATTTTGACCAGTCTCAAATTTTTGTAAAATGAGTTGGATTTTTAAAAAAATTTAAATAGTATTTTATTTTTTCCCATTACATGTAAAGATAATAAAAGAGTTAGATTTAGTGTTTGATAAGCTTCCTTCCAGGTTCTTAGGTATAAGAGTATATATTATTTTTATGGAAAAACCTGAGTGTAAGTAAAAAAAAATCAAATGCTTAGGGAAATAATTTAGCAAAACTTGCATTCATAGTAACTATTAACTTGTTAATTTAGAACATTAATTGACTTTACTTTTTAGTACAAATTTTACTTGTTTTTCAATTTATAAATGTTTATTTTCTTTCACTCTTGCTACTTATTCCATTATCCAAAAAAGAAAAAAAGATCCCATATCTTTTTAAAAAGCAAAACAAATTCTCACATTGTCCATGTCCAAAAATGGATGTCTCATTTGGTATCTTGAATCCATTACTTCTGGTAGATGAGGGTTAGGAGGTGAATAGCATTTTTTATCATTAGTGCTCTGGGATTATGGTCAGGCATTACAACAGTCAGAGCTCTTAAGCATTTCTAAATTGTTTGTTATCATATTGTTGTATAAATTATTCACCTGGTTTTATTCATTTCACTCTGTATACATTCATGTAACTCTTGCCATTCTTTGAAATGGTTCCTTTTGCTGTTTCTGATTCTACTACATTCATATACCATACCTTATTCCATTGTTCCCTATTTTTACATTTTAAATAATAGCTTTTATTATCAGAATATATGCAAAGATAGTTTTCAACTTTCATCCTTGCATTCCATATTTTCTTTCCCCCACCTCGTCCCCTAGATAGTTAGCAATCCAATATATGTTAAACATGTATAATTCTTCTATACATATTGCCACATTTCTCATGCTGGACAAGAAAAATCAGATCAAAAAAATGAGAAGAAAAAAAGCAAGCAAACAACAAAAAAAGTGAAAATACACATTCAGTTTCTATAGTTCTCTTTCTGGTTGCAGATGGCTCTCTCCATCACAAATCTATTGGTATTAGTCTGAATTATCTCATTGTTGAAAAGTGCCATCAGAACTGATCTTTACATATTGTTGTTGTTGTATATATAGCATTCTCTTGATTCTCTCACTTCACTTAGCATCAATTCATATATCTCCAGGTCTTTCTGTAGTCATCCTGCTGATTGTTTTTTATAGAACAATAATATTCCATTAGTTGTTCCCTAATTAATACATACCTTCTCAGTTTTCAGTTCTTTATTACTTCAAGAAGAATTGCTGTAAATGCCTTTTTAATTTTTATCTCTTTGGGATATAAACCTATTTATGGTATTGTTGGGTCAAAGAGTGTGCACAGTTAAGTAACTTTTAGGATACAGTGCCACCCACCTTTTTTCCTAGAATGACTGTACCAATTGCAGTGCTATCAACAATACATTAGTGTGCCTTTATCTTCAGAGCTCCTCCAACAAAGATCATTTTCACCAATCTGATAGATATAAAAAGAACCAAGTCAGAGTTAGTTTTAAATTTATATTTCTCCAATTATTTTAGTGATTTGGAGATAGTTGTTGATAGTTTGGATTTTATCCTTTAAAAAATGCTTGCTTAGCCAACTGTATAAATATGTGTGTGTATATATATATATATGTGTGTGTGTATATATATATATATATTCGATCTGTCAAATATTTTAACATAATTAACATGTATTAGACTTCCTGCCATTGAGGGATGGGGGGTGGGGGATAGGAGGGAAAAATTTGTAACAGAAAGCTTTGCAAGGGCCAATGTTGAAAAATTACCTATGCATGTGTTTTGCAAATAAAAAGCTTTAATAAAAAAAATGCTTGCTTGCTCATTTCTTTTTTTTTTTAATTAAAGCTTTTTATTTGTATAACATATGTATGGGTAGTTCCCCAGCATTGTTCTTTACAAAGCTTTCCATTACTAATTTTACCCCCAGTCCCCTCCCCTCCCCTAGATGGCAGGAAATCCACTACATGTTAATAATGTTGAAAAGCTTGACAAGTTATGCAAGGAAAATCCTATCTCCAAGAAAAAAAGAAAATCAGAGAAAGGCAACACAATGCAAGCAAATGACAATAAAGATCATGAAAATGTTACATTGTGGTCCATATTTCATATCCCTCTCTCAGGGTGTATATGGTTTTCTTCACAGAACAATTGGAACTGGTTTGAGACAATTCTTTGTTGCAGAGAGCCATGTCCATCAGAATTGATCATCATGTAATACTGTTGTTGCTGTGCATGATGATCTCCTGGTTCTGCTCGTTTCACTCTGCATCAGTTCATGCAAGTCTCTCCAGGCCTCTCTGAAATCGTCCTGCTGGTCGTTTTACAGAACAATAATATTCCATAACATTCATATACCATAATTTATTCAGCCACTCTCCAATTGATGGGCAGGCATCCCTTCAGTTTCCAGTTTCTAGCCACTACAAAAAGGGCTGCCACAAACATTCTTGCACATGTGGGTCCCTTTCCCTCCTCTAAGATCTCTTTGGGATATAGGCCCAGTAGAAACACTGCTGGGTCAAAGGGTATGCACAGTTTGACAACTTTTTGAGCATAGCTCCAAATTGCTCTCCAGAATGGTTGGATCCGTTCACAGTTCCACCAACAATGTATTAGTGTCCCAGGTTTCCCACATCCCCTCCAACATTCATCGTTATCTTTTCCTTGCTTACTCATTTCTAAAATATATAGAGAATTGACTCAAATGTATAAGAATTAAAGCTATTCTCCAGTTGATAAATGGTCAAAGAATATGAATAGATAATTTGCTGATGAAGAAATTAAAACCATTTCTAGTCATATGAAAAGGTGCTCTAAATCACTATTTCTCAGAAAAAAAAATTTTTTTAAAAAACCACATAAACCACTCTTCTAAGAAGACTGCCAGAGGGGTTTGCAAAATAAAAATGGTCAAACATGCTGCCTTGAAGCATTGTAAAAGTACTCTGAATTATTTTTAATTTCCAGCATAAGTATTTCTATCCTTCCTTTTTTTTTTTTTTTTTTTTTTTGTGAGATAGTTTTGAGAAACCAATAGTTCAACTTGCTATTGTGAGAAGCACAGAGCTCTTTTTTTCATTCATGAAATTCTTCTTAACTTGCTGATGTGGAACTTGGGATTGTCTCATGCATATATAACCTACTTAAATGAAATGTTCCTACAGTGAATTTTATAATATTGTCTTGTCACCTTTTACTTGGACTATTGTAACAGTATCCTTGGTTCTTCCATCTCTTGTATGTTATTTACATAGTTGCTAAATTAATATTCTAAGACATATTATGCCACCAAAAAGGAAAAAAAAATTTCATTTGGACTCTTATTAATTCTAGAATAAACTAGAAACTCCTTGGTCTAGTGTTTAAAGCTTTGCATAACGTGGCTCCTACCTACCTTTTCAGACTTATTTCACATTATTTCCTTTGACCTCATTTGTTCTAGCCAAACCCAACTTTGTTCTTCAGATTAGGGGTCTAGCCTCTCATCCCTGGGCACTTGTAGAAGCTTTCTGGTTCCCATTCCTAGAGTATGCTTCTTCCTCACTTCTGCTTGGTAGAATTTTTGTCTGGCATCCAGTCTTAGCTTCTGTGCTACATACAATATCTTTCCCTTCCCCAAGCTCTCTTTCTTGTAATTACTTTATATTTACTTATCTGTGGACAAGTTGTATCCACCACTTTCCTCTTTCTTCCAATTCCTAAGAGACAGTAAACTTGAGAAATGTTTCATTTTTTGATTGTATCTCCAGTGCCTAGCAGGTGCCTTACACACAGTAGACACTTGTTATGTGTGTTGAATAGAATTGAATGCAGTTATGGCAAATGTAATAGCTAGAAATAACATTCAGGATGGAGGAAGAGAACAAAGTCACTATGGCTTTGCAGGGAAAGAGAATCAGTCTTACCAGGAAAGGGGGAAGCAGGAAGTAGCCAGAGGAAGATGAGGAAGAGAAGGGAGGAATGTTCCAAAAAAAAAAGAAAAAAAAGAAAAAAAAGTATGTTCCTTGTTTTGTTCACACCTCTTTCTTCTTCCAAGCTCCTGGAACATTGGTTATTGTTTCTTTGGTGTGGGCATTTTGGAAGTGGAGGGTTGTGTGTATGTATAGGTGTGTAACAGAAACAGCGAGAAACAGAAAAAGACAGAGACATACAGAAAGACATACATACGCATACACAAATGGGGAGAGAGACAGAGAGATGGAGAGGAAGAGAGAGAAAAAGAGACAAAGACACAGAGAGATAGAGACAGAAATACAGAGAGAGACAAACACACAGAGAAAGAAACAGATACAGAGATAGAAAGAAAGACAGAGACAGATACAGAGAGAGGGAGAGGAAGAAGAAAGGGAGGGAGGGAGAGAGAGAGATAGAGAGAGAGGGAGAGAGACAGACAGACACAGAGAGAGACCGAGAGGGAGGGAAAAGGAGGGGGGGGGGACAGAGAGAGAGAGAGAGAGAATGCAAGCATTTTCATCTTTTCTCCCCCCTTTATTTTAAACATGAGGAAAATTGAGGATCTGAAAGGATATGTTACTTGCCTTTAATCACAAAACTGATGAGTGTCACAAGTAGGATTTAAATGATAATATCCTGACTCCATAGTTGATACCCTTTTCTCTACATCATACTTGAATGTAGGTGGTAGGACAAACTCTATTCCACTTCCTAGTTCATGGATTTAGGGCTGGCAGAATTTCTGAGGTCATCCCTTTTACTCTCATGCCCTGATCATTTTATAGATGAGGAAAGTGAGACCCAGAGAGATTGTGTCTTGCCCAAAGTTAAACACAGCCAGGATTTAAAAATCACTCCTAGTCTAATATTCTTTCCCAGATCCAGTGAATTGTTTTGTCTCTTTCCCCTTCTCCATGTAAACAGTGCTTTCTTGTGAGTGACTTGGACACATGGGCAGGAAGAGCAGAAGGCATTCGTTGTCCAGAATTATTTGGCACAGAGAATTTGCCACAAGCAGATCAACAAAGCACTGTTAATAATGAACCATCTTCATCTATCTCCACTTATTTATTTGCATTTAAAAAAATTTAATTGAATTTTTTATTTCTTTTTAGCATGCATTGATTTATGAATCATGTTGGGAGAGAAAAATCAGAGCAAAAGGGAAGAACCATGGGAGAGATTAAAAAAAAAAAAACCAGAAAAAAGAAGTGAGCACAGCATGTGTTGATTTACATTCAGTCTCCTTAGTTCTTTTTCTGGTTGCAGATGGCATTTTCTGTCCAAAGTCTATTGTAATTGCTTTGGATCACTGAACTTCTGAGAAGAAGCTCTTCACAGCGAATTATCACATATTCTTGTTGTTATTATGAACAATATATTTCTGGTTCTCTTTGTTTCACTCAGCATCAGTTCATGTAAATCTTTCCAGACTTTTCTAAAATCAGCTTGTTCATCATTTTTTATAGAACAATAATAATTCCATTACCTTCATATATCACAACTTATTCAGCCATTCCCCAACTGATAGGCATTTTTGTAGATTTATTTTAACCAAGATATTGGGTGTTATTTTTTTTTAATCCTGAATTAAGTATGTAGTCTCTGAATTTTTTTTTAAACTGTTAAATGAGCTTAGCATCAGAAAATCATGATAATTCTTTTCATAGCAAAACCAATCTTTTATCAAACATAGCTCTTTGGGGGAAAAAACTTGGGTCTGTTTTTAAATGTTTTAAATATGATCCACTATTGAAGAATTATAGGCAAAATTATCCTGTTTCTCTTTTCAGTGGTATTTCTCCTTCCATTAAACGTTCACAAGTTTCAAGGGGTTTCCGGGAGTGGTGGATGCTGATGAAGCAATTGCTATCTGGTTTGCCTTAGGTGAAAGATCTTCCTAGTTGGTTGTGTGAACAGTAAAAACCTTTATGTTGTAAATTTCTTAAGTCTCTTTGTCATATTGGACATTTAACTTCTTTTTATTTAGTTAGCAAAATATTTTAATTACTACTTTTTTTCATCACCTAAATAAATTTTTATTATAAAGCTTTGATTGTAGAATTTGATTTGAAATAGTCCTTAGAGCTCTTCATAGGGATAAGGAACTATATGCCTCTTGTCAGATTGCTCCCTAAAAAAAGGTAGCATTATTTTGACAAGTGCTCTGGATTTGATTTATTAAGATGTTGGACTCAACTCTAAGCTCTCTCCTGAATTTAGGTCCATCATTCTTTTAATTAAAACATACTATGATTCAAGAAGGTAGTACCTCATGACTGTTATAATTTACTTGTTTCAAACAAATTTTTTTGAAGTAATTAGTAACAAATGTGTTTTTTTCCCCTCTGGAAAGGTATTCTTTAACCATTTATCTATTGGGGATTGCATAGTAATCTTATAAATTTCTATCAACTCTTTCTAAACTCTTGTGTCAAAGTTTTTTCAACTATGTTTACTGCAAAGATTTTTTTCTCATAATAAATATTCTTTTTATATTGGATATATTGACTTTTATCAGGTAGGTATTGAAATTCAGAAAAAAATAATGATCTAATGATGAAAATTGAAAAACAATTGACAGTTTATATATTTTTTCTCCTGAGATATTTCTTTTTTTCTATCCATGTTCTAAATTAAATAGGGATTAATTAAAAATTACAAAAGATTTACCAATTTGAGAACTAAATTAGAGCCATTTTATTTCAAGATGGCAAACTTAGATATTCTTGCTATGATTAAAAGCCTCTCACTGGCTTTCCCAGAATCTATCTGAGCTGGGCTGAACACCCTTTTCATCCCAGTGAGACTGACCCCCTTTCTTGAGTTTTTTTCAGTTTATCTTCGAGCTGGAGAGGAGTTTCATTTGTCAGACTCTGTTCAGTTGCTTGGTTTCATGTGATTTTTGAGGGAAACTAGGAATGTTTTCTGGCTTTACTCTGCCATCTTGGCTCCACCCCTGGAAGTCCGACAGAGATATATTCTTAATTTTATTTTCATTCATTCATTCATTTATTTTTGTTTGTTTTTGCTGAGGCAATTGGGGTTAAGTGACCCAGGGTCACATAGCTGGGAAGTATTAAATGTCTGAGGTCAGATTTGAACTCAGGTCCTCCTGACTCCAGGGCTGGTACTTATTTGCTCATTTTTACATATCATGCTCTAGCCTCTCCTTTGAGCTCTAGTTCCATATCACCAAATGCCTATTGGATAGTTCAAGCTTGATGACCCAGAGATATCTTGCTAAAATTGAATGTATTATCTCTCTCCTAAACTCTCCCCTCTTCCAGACATATTTGTTTGTTTATTTACCAGAAAGTATAGGAGAACAACAACATAGACAAAAGTGAACTTCCCATCTGAAACAGAATTACCTTACCTCAATCATTTATCAGAGAAAATCCATTAAAACTGAAACCCAAGTTCCCCTGTGGATCTTTCCTTCATTAATGAACCTTCCAGGTTGACCTCAGAATGGAGAGGCAAGGGTGTGGCTAATAAAAATAGTACCAGGATACATTCTTTTTTGATGCCCTGTCTTCTTACCCAGTGGTTTTTCCCTGCTGCCTGACTGTAGGGTTTTTTTTTTTTTAAAGTATACCTGATATATCCTTGCTCCTTTTGAAGACTATTCTACAAGCATTTATTAAGTACCTTACTTAGGCTCTATGTGTTCTAGGTGTTCATTTGTTTCACTTGTGTCTGACTCTTCCTGACCCCATTTGGGATTTTCTTGGCAAAGATCCTGAAGTGGTTTGCCATTTCCTTTGTTAGCTCACTCTACTGATAAGGAAACTGAAGTAAACAGGGTGAAGTGACTAGCCCAGCACCTTACAGATAGTGAGTATCTGAGGCCAAATTTGAATTCAGGAAGTGGAGTCTTCCAGACTGTGCTGGAGGTAGACAAAAATGAGCAATCCATGCCTTCAAGAATCATGCATTCTACACAAGAAAACACATGTGCACAGAAAAAATAATAATTCCAGGGGTTGGAGGAGAAAACACTAACATTTAGTGGGATCAGGCAAGTTCTTGTGGAGCACTGAGGGCTTGCTCATCTTTGGGACTGAGGACCCTGCCATGCATTAGTTTGAATCTTTCTTAGACACTAATTGGCCCTGTGTTCCTGGACAAATTACCCCACATCCTCAGCATAATTGCCTCATTTGTAAAATAAGTGCGTACCTCACAAGGTTGTTGTGAGGATCAAATGAGCTAACGTACATAAAGTGCTCTGCATAAATTGTCGTGGCCATCATGCTGTGACCGGCCAGCCCTCTGAGGACTCATCTTAGAAGGGCCACAACAGGAGGGACACTGGCTGTCTGAGGAGACAAAGCCTGAGAACCTTCCAGAGCTTAGTTAAATGTTAAACTGCAAAGACTTTAAGAGAGATGAATGTGGGCTGGGAGGTTGGAGAACACCTGGCAGGGATTATAAGACCATATATGTATATGTATGGATAGCTAGGTGGTGCACTGGCTAGAGTGCTGAACTTGGAGTCAGGAATAATCCTCTTCCTGAAAAATTAATTCAGCTTCAGATACTAGCCGTGTGACTCTGGTCAAGTCACTTAACCCTGTTTGCCTCAGTTTTTTCATCTGTAAAATGAGCTGGAGAAGGAAATGGCAAACCATTCCAAGAAAACCCCAGATAGAGTCAAGAAGAGTCAGAGATGACAGAATAACAGTATCTCTGTATCTCTATCTCTCTCTCTCTCTCTCTCTCTCTCTCTATGTATGGATAGGCATAAATTTAGATATAGATAGATATTTAGACAGAAACACATGTGTTGTGTGTTTATATGCACACATGTATATACACATGTATGTGTATATAAACAGATACATAAACAACTATATTTGAATACATGTGCATATATGCACATGTATATATGGAGATCTATCTAGATTTAAATAATTTGTTTAGGAAAAAAAATCGAAAAAATTTCTAGATGAGTTTACAAATGAAAGAAGCTAGTTTATGGAGCCTTATGGCTCTTAAACCCACTTTTGGATTTCTGTACTTAGGGTTTTTTGTTTGTTTTGTTTTGCATTTTCAGGCTCTGAGTTTCCTGATACTAATCCCAAAATCTTCTGAGGCCTCTTTTGGCCTCCTTGCACATTCTACTTATATAATACAGGAAATGGTATTCTAGCCCAGAGCATCATGCTGTTCTTTATGTAAGATTGAGAAAAGATCATTTAGCTGTTGCTGTTGTTAATTAGGTTAGAGTGTTTTTACTTTCCTGTCAAAGGAAGGAAATGGGGAAGGGTGCCTGGTTTAAGGGCCTGTCTGGACCCTGGGTCGTTTTCTTTTTCTCTTTTTTTTTTCTTAAATTATTTGTTTATTTTGATACATATTGCTTTATGAATCATGTTGGGAGAGAAAGCAGAACTAAAGAGAAAAACCATGGGAGAGGGAAAAACAAACAAAAAAAAAGTGAACATAGCATGTATTGATTTACATTCAATCTCCATACTTCTTTTAGTTGCAGATGGCATTTTCTAAATTTATTGGGATTGCCTTGGATCACTGAACCCCACTGAGAAGAACCAAATCTTTCATAGTTGATCACTGCACATTCTTGCTGTTATTGTATACAATGTATTCCTGGTTCTGTTTTCTTTCTTCAGCATCCATTCATGTAAATCTTCCCAGGCCTTTCTAAAATCAGCTTGTTCATTTTTTTTTTATAGAACAATAATATTCCATTACTTCAATATACCACAGCTTATTCAGTCATTCCCCAGCTGATGGGCATCTACTCATTTTCCAATTCTACACTACCTCAAAAAGAGCTGCTATAAACATTTTTGCACACGTGGGGTCCTTTTCCCTCCTTTATAATTTCCTTGGGATATATATACTCCCTGGGTCATTGTCTATTCACATGCAGATCTGATTATCCTCATTTATTGGCTCTGTTCTATGGGCACTGTGATTGTTTGGTGTTTAGGTCTTTGTTATGAAAAATCCTTTTGGTAAGTCCGACAAAGCCTCTCTTTGGGTTGCCTTGCCCTTTAGTGGACCAGGACTAACTGGTGGCAATATTTTATTTTAACAAAAAGATGGTTCCAGTGCACTTTTTGTTTTCATGGTGCTACCTCATTTTGCATCAATTCCTATGTTTTCCTCTGATCCTCTAAATCTTTCATGTTCGTTATTTTTTACAGCATATATTCCATTACATTCATGTACCATAATTTACCTCATTTGTAATTTACCTAATTACGATACTTCATACCACCATTCTGCAACTGATAACATATTAAAGTATGTGGAGCTTTTATTTTTGGCAGTAACCTCTTTGAAGTGTACGCCTAGCTGGATTAAAGGATGTGGACCTTTTAAGGCACTTTCTTAGTATGCTTTCAAATTGCTTTCCTAAAGAGAAGTGAAACTTCAGGTTATTTTGAATAGTATGTCTCATGTTGTTGGTGATTTGCAACAATCATTCATATAGCTATTGATGATTTCTAATAAAGATTTTGTTGAAGAAAGTTTCTAGAAAAACTGAAACTACTGGCTGTGGATTTAAGATCCTATGGTTATCTTGATTAGCCTAAAGTAGTGGTTGGGACAGTGGTTTGATGTGTATAACAACCAAATCCATCATGATATATGAAACCAAGATCATATATTACATCTGATGGGTCTTGACTATTGACTGGTAGAGGTCTGAATCTGATAGTTTATGGGTATTTTTTTTCTGAATAAGTTATTTGAACTCTTTGTGCTTTAGTTTTCTCACCCATAAAATGTAAAGATTATACTAGGTTTCTTCTAGAGGTCCTTTCAGCTTTCAGATTTTGATTCTGTGATTCATTTTGTGATGTAATATTTTCATTTACTTAATTTGCATAGGGTCATAGAAACTCAAGGCCAGTTCAAATTCAAGGTGTGTGTGTGTGTGTGTGTGTGTGTGTGTGTGTTTTTAAAATCCAATGCTCTTTCCTATCTGTTTTAATTATTAGATCAGTATATATAAATCCAGGTATACCATTTTTCTTAGAGCTTATTCATTATTCAAATGATTTGACTCTTAATGGAGTACAGAGTACATGATCCCCCTTTGTCGCAAAGAAACTAAAAAGTTTAACACTGCACATTTCATATGTAGTAGAATGTAGGCTTTTTGAGGTCAACTAATAATTATTTTGCCTTTGTGACCCTTTGTGCACAGTGCCTTTTTCATTACTGCTAAGTCATTTTATTTGTTTCTGACTCTTTGTGACCCCATTTGGGGTTTTTATGGCAAGGATATTGAAATGGTTTCTCATTTCCTTCTCTAGCTCAGTGAGGAACTAAGGCAACCAAAGTAGTAACCAAATTTGAATTTGTGAAGATGAGTCTTCCTAATTCTAAGCCTAGTGCTCAATTCACTGGACTGCCTCAGTTGCCTTTGCCAAAAATTAGAAGCATTTAAAATGCTCATTTAATGAAACACACATAATAGGTACTCAGTAAATGCTCATAGGATTTGAAAGATAATAAGATGTAGATCTTTTTGAATCTAATGATTTTTTAAATCATGAAAAAATGGAGGCTCAGTGAGTCCTGCCCCAGATCACACACATAGGTAAGTAGCATAACCAGAATTTCAACCAGGTCAGTGACATTATCTCCTTTGAAAATATATGAATTTAGGAGGAGATGACCATTAAGTTAATAATATTAGGATATAGATATCTATATCCTAATATTATATATATTAATTAATTAATATTAGGATACATATATCCTAATATTATATATATATGTATATATGTTTATATATATATATACCTGAGATTTGTAGAAAGGAAGCGATATGCCCAAGGTTACATGGATAGTGAGTGGCAGAACATGAGTTGAACCCTGTTCCCCTGACTTCCACTGGAGCAATTTTTTATTATACTCAATTCTAAGCTAAAACATGAAGCTTGGCTACCATTGCTACAATCAATAAATCAATAAATGAGCATTTATGAAGTGCCTATTATGTACTATGCAGTTTGCCAAACTCCAGGGATACAAAAAAAAAGGGCAAAAAACACTCAGTTTCTGCCCTTAAGGAGCTCACAATCTAGTGGAAAGGACAAGAAACAAATATATACAAACAAGGTATATGTAGAAATATAAGAAATAATTAATAAAGGGTAGGCACTAGAACTAATGGGAAGCTAGATGGCAAAGTGGATAGAGTACTGGGTCTGGGATTAGGAAGATCTGAGTTCAAATCTAGCCTTAGACACTTTCTTGCTGTGTGACCCTGAAAGTCTCTTTGTCTACCTCAGTTTCCTCATCTGTAGAAAGAACTGGAGAAGGAAATGTCAAACTATTCTAGTATCCTTGCCAAGACAACCCTAAATGGTGTCTTGGAGTCAGACAAAATTGAAACAACAGCAACTAGAATTAAGAGGGATTGTGGAACATTTCCTATAAATGATAGTATTTTTCTTGGGATTTAAAGGAAGAGTATGATAGCCTATTGTCTTATGAACAACAGACTTTATTTTCTCCTGAGAATCCCTGTGCTTCAGTCATAGCTGTCTAGGCAGTTAGTACCCTTTACTCCCTTGTTATTTTTCCATGTTAGCCTTTCCCTCCCATGCCCTTGTCCCATTCTCCCCTCCCTTACCTTTATGTCCTCTAGAAACCCCTTCTGTTGTTAACAAATTGCCTTTCCTATCATGCTGCTTCCATCTTCTAGCTTTCACAAAAACATGTTTTCCCCCAAATGACTTTACAACTGGCTTTTCTCTCTGCAGTACTGGATGCCCCTTCTCTCATGCCCCTTGACAAGTGTGTAAAGAAGGCATGTTCCATGCTTTTTTATTTGTGGCTGCCAGTTTGTCTACAACCATCATTCAGTAACTTCCCCCATATATGTGAATCAAGCTTTCCAGATCCTCATAACCATTCTTTATCCTTCTCTTGCTCAGTATTTCTTCTATTTCTATCCTTGCCTTTACTCTTGGGGACTTCAGTTTACATGTGGTTGTCATCTCATTTTATCAACCATATCAACATCTATAACTTGCATCTTCACTCCACTTCACCACTCATAGGGGTCTTTGATCCATTATTTTTTTAAAGCTTTTTATTTTCAAAACATATGCATTGATGATTTTCAACATTTACCCTTGCAAAATCTTATGTTCCAGATTTTTCCCTTCTCCTTCTTCTACTCCCTCCCCTAGACAACAAGTAATTCAATATATGTTAAACATGTACAGTTTTTCTATATATATTTCCACAATTATTTGATCTTATTATCTACAAATGTTTCACTTCCACATTTCATAGTTCTGGAATACTTCTTGCTATTATTGCTGTTTAGTCATGTCTGATTCTCCATGATCCCATGAACCATAACATACACCCAGGTTCTTCTATCCTCCTCTCTCTCTCAAAATCTGTCCAAGATCATGTTCATAATTTCCATGACATTCTATCAATCTCTTCTTCTGCCATCCCCCTTTTCCTTTTATTTTCAGTCTTTCCAAGATCAGAGTCTTTTCCATTGAGTCCTGTTTTCTCATTATGTGGCCAGAGAATTTAAGCTTCAGCTTTAGTATTTCACCTTTCAGTGAATATCCTGAATTAATTTCTTACATGTTGACTCAGTAGATCTTCTTGCTGACCTAGGGATTCTGAGATGTCCTCTAGCACCACAGCTTGAAACTGTGGATTCTGAAACATTCATCTTTCCTTACATATATTTCTATCCAACTCTGACTCAACCTTTCCCTCTTCCTCTGCCTCTTCCCTCCTAAAATCTATTCTCTCTCATTTCCCAGGCTAACACATCTGCATAGTCATCTTTTTTTTCCCTTCAAAGTTTCAGCCATATAGTTAACCAAATTTATTTTACATTTTCTTCTATTATTGACTATTACTAATTGATTGGTTCTTGATGTTTGCAGTAGAGAAAGTAACAACTCAAAATATCTATGATCTTATAAACAGGTCACATCTGTTTCTAGCAGTGGAGGATGCTAATGGTTAGAAAAGATTTCTGAGCAGGAGAAAATTATGATTGAGGAAGCTGGATAGCTTTCTTATCCCTCCTAAAAAGCCAATCAAGCAAAAAAAGCTTTTTTAAAGAACTTACTGTGTGTCAGACACTATGGTAGGTATGAAGTATTATCTTACGGTATGATTTTTTTTTAACTTAGTTTAAAATATCATGATTTTTAAATTTAGTTTCAAGTATCACAAATTCTTGAATCATCAAATACAACTATATCTGAACAAATGCAAAAATAAGTCAAAGAAAAAAATTTGGATTATTATTCATTATATGTGATCCTTAGTATTAGTCCATTCAACCAGGAAGAGGAATTAGTTTTCTGTAAGTAGAAGTTTAGAACTTAACCTACAAACTAGTCAATGAAAAGCTTTACTGTTTTTCATCATTACTCATTTCTTAGTGAAAAATACCTGAGTAACCCTAGTTAAAAAGAATCTATTAATGCTTTTTGCTTTTAAATCACATTCACTCCCAAATATACCAAATATATACCCTCCATTTTGTGAATTAAAGAATTTTAGTATATTAAAATTAAATTTTAAAAATTCCCACAAAACCAGCTAGCACATTAAACATATTGGAGATTATTTGTAGCATTCTATGCACATAATTCCCTCCTTTCCGTTCCATGAAAGGAAGGAAGTACACTTTTTTACTTCTAGGGATAAGCTTAGCTGATATAATTATAAAGCATCTAGTTTCATGTCATTGTTCTATCTGTTTATGTCTTTGCAGTCATTGTGTTTCCTAAACAATCTTCAGGCTTTAAGTTCAGTTAAGTGGAATCTGTTCACTGGTGAAAAAATAAGGTTGATGAATGTTATACCTTATGCAATACCTCTTGTGCTAGGTCCTAATGAAAATGCAAAATTTAGTTATGACCCCTGTATTCGCTTAGAAGTTACACAGTCTAACAGGGCAATAAGACAAACAGATAAATCCAATATAAATTAATATGTAAGTGCATTAATCAGATTAAGCTTATTAGTGATGGAATATCAAATTATAATTTCTAGAGGAGGTGACATTTAGATTGGGCTTTAAAGGACATGGGAACTGAACAAGCAGAAAAGGAAAGGGAGAATATTTCAGGAATAAGGAATAGTATGGAATAAGATAATCTATAATATTATATGTGTTATATATGACATTGTTTTTACATAAATGTATATAATATTCAAAGTAATACATAATAAATAATAATACACAAGGCCAAGAAGTGGGAAACTACAGGGTGTATTTGAGGAATGCTTTGATTGGAGTATAGAGGAGAGTAAGATAAGAAATCAAGGAAGGAACAGAAATGCCAGATGTCGGAGGACTTACATTGTCAGAGAAAGAAAACTAAATTTGACTCAGAGGGCAATAGGGAACAAATAAAGCTTTTTGAACAGAGAAGTGACATAATGAGATTTACCCATAATGAAGATTAGTCTGTCAGGGTTATGAGAGATGGATTAGCACAAGAAAGAGAACAGGAGGAAATTTTAGAATGCATGAAGAGCAATTTGCTATCGAGGGATAGGGAGATAATAGTTTTGCATTGATGTTGGTCAAGCCATCTTTGGAGGAATGTTCAGTTCTGGACACACTATACAGTTTAGGAAGAATAAATCAATAAATTGGCAGGGGTCCAGAAGAGGACAGGATGTTCAGGATGCTGAAAGGCCTTACAATCGTGCCTTGTGAAGATGAATTGAAGAAACCAAGGTTTGTTTAGCATAGAGAAGATGTTGGGCTACATCCTTTGGCCATCACAACTTTTCTTCAAGCATTTGAAAGACTCTCAGATGGAGAGATCTGATTTGTTTTTGTTCTAGAGTGCACAGGGAGAAGTAGTGGGTTGAAATTAGCAGAGTGGTGGAAGATACAGTTGAGATGTGATGTAATGAAAAATTCCCCAATAACAATTAGAGCTGTCCAATGACAGAATTGAGAAATAGGAATTATTTCTTATTGGAAGTAGTCAAACAAAATGTGAACAAACAGTTGTTAAGTGTGGTATAGAAAAGAGGCTTCTAGGTGGTAACCTGGACAAAGTACCAAGCCTGGGGTCAGGAAAATGTGAATTCATATCCAGCCTTAGCCTATACTAAGAAGAATAGGGAGATAACATATATGATCCTGGACAGGTCACTGAACATTTAACCTTAATACTAAGCACAATGACTGGCACATAGTAGGCACTTAGTAAATGTTTATTGATTGATGGGGATGATAACAGTACCTGTTTTGTGAGAATCAAATGGAGTAATGTTGGTGAAGTCCTTGGCACAATTCCTTTCACATAGTAGATGCTATATAAATGCTATTCCCTCTTTCTTATTCTCTCTCCTTTCCTTCCTAGAAAGTGTTCTTGTTCCAGGATGAGTTGTACTAAATGCCCACTGAACTTCCTTGCCAATTCTGAGATTCTGATAAACACTTGTCTGTTGGTCTTCCTTTTGGTCACTTTTATCAGATTTCAGTGTGGGCTGCCCTCTTGGATAGGAGATGAATCTTTAACAATCCAGCCTTAGACAGTTACATTAAGATTAGGGAGGTAACATATATGACACTGGGCAAGTCACTCAACCCTTAGCATAGTGCCTGGCACATAGTAGATACTTAATAAATGTTTATTGATCAACTATTTGACTTAGTTTCGTCAACTATAAAATGGTGATAATAGCACATATCTTGTGAGGATCAAATGAAATAATATTTGTAAAATGCTTAGCACAATGTCTGTCCCATAATAAGGAAAAGTAAAAATGCTTATTCCTTCTCTGCTACCCTTTTTTCTCCCTTCCTTCCTAGAAAGAGTTCTGGTTCCAATATAGGTTGGACTAAATGTCTGTAGGAGATCCTTGCTGGCTTTGAGATTCTGATAAGTGATTTCTAGGTCATTTGTATTAGATTTCAAGATAGCTGCCCTTTTGAATAGAAAAGATGAGCGAATTTCCAGTTATAAAGAGAAAATTCTTCTAGTGAGGGATAGAGATCAGGGTGAGGGACTCCCATATTTTAATTTCTGAATCCTTTCAGAACACATTGCTATCCAGTGAGCATTCATGGTTATGGTTAGAATCTAAATATCTATGCTTTAACTAATGAACCTTTTGAGAGGGGAGAAAGTTGAACAGAAACATTTTTGTGGGCATTGGGGAAGAAAAGAGTTCTGAAGTAAAGAGTTACACTGTTATCTGCCAAAGAGGCACAAACTTTCTTTTTTCATTTCTCCCCATGTTATCTTTGAATCAGGAGGTTGAAAAGGTAATGAAATTTTAAATGTCTTCTGGACTAAAGTTGAGCAAGAAAATGTAGTGCACTGAAAGAGGGATGACATTGGATGCATCATAAGAAAATAGTGTTTGGGGAGAGACTAGGAAACCTTGCTCTCCCCAGCAGGCTCATTTCTCCAAGAAGGCTGTGGTTGCTTCCTGCTGTTGTATTAAGTTTTGCTTGCCAGCAGCTGGGAAAGAAGGGTGGGGGTGGAAATCACTTCCTATTCTGCCTTCCAGTTTGTGAAATTGACCCAAATTGGTTTCTTTCTTGCTTCGGTGTATGTTCAGATTTTGTGTTTTCTTTGAAAAGACATAATATAACAAATACAATAACTATGCAGAGAATCAGTGTAACTGCATTTGTAATGGGGACACAATTCCTTTACTCATATTATTTGACTAGCCACTGTGGACCATATTTCTTCCATTTTCCAGTATAACATTTTATGGCTCTATAAATAGAAATTCCCTTCAGCACAAATGTATTTCTCTTTAAAGAAATTGAATTAGAATATAATAAATTATTGTAGCAGCTTCTGAAATTTTTTCAGAGTAAGATGTTTTATCATACTGCTCACATTTATGGACCTTCTGAAGGTTACTCGATAGCCCAGTGGCTACTCTCACCATTCCTTGTCTTTAGCCTGAACGGAATATGCCAGTGATGTATTATTTAAGGAATACAGCATGAAAAGTTGCATATTCTAGATTGACTGCACCTTTGTTTTTAACTTCAGTTAAAAAGCTGAGTAAAATTGAGGTCTATAGTCACTGGCCAGAGTTCTTGTTTGTAATGTCCTTCCTTATCAACTTCACTCATCTGCTTTATTATCCAATCGTTAGACCCCAATAAAAATGCCATCTCCTGACATTTTCCTTGTCGTCAGTGAAAAGTGATCTTTCTCTTTCACCATGAATCTTTCTTGTTGTAGTTTCACACTCAAATGCCATTTTTTCTGCAAAACTTCTTTGTATTCATTGGGAAGTAACTTCTCTTTTCATTGAATTTTCCATAGCATTTCCACATTGTGGACTTCCCTTTTTGTAATTTTTGGTGCTGTTAAACGCCTCCTAATAATAACTTTTGTATCTATAGCATTTTATTCCTATATTCTAAGTCTGGGATTCTTAACCTTCGTGTATGTGTGCTGAACCCCTTTACCAGTCTGGTGAGAAGCTTACAGACAGACCTCTTGTTGGAATAAGTTTTTTTTTTAAATTCATATTTGAAACAAATGCTTTTAGCTAGAGATTAGTGAAAGTAAAATTTTTCCTAGCAAAAATTAAATAACCTCTGAAATCTATTTATGACTCCTGAAGTTATTGGACCCCAGGTTTGAAATCAAACTTATTCTCAGACACCATTTTTATTAGCTCTTCATGTCTTAGGTTTGCTTTTGTCTTTTGGAGCCTTTGATTTCAGTCAGCAGGAAAGATGAAAATTCTACCTTGTACCCCTTGTATTTAGTACCTCATCTAGGACTGAATAGTACTAGACTTAAGATAAGCCTTAATCATACTTCCTAGGTCCTTTCCGGTAGTTATGTGTGTTTCAACAGTTATATTATAAGTGAACCAACAAAAATGGGTAGGAGTGATCATCAGGTTTGAAAAGTCTTGAGTGTTTCTCTGTTATATCCTCAACTAATGACCTATCAGGGTAGTAGACCTCTATTATGAATGTCCAACTGACAAATAATTGCCTCTCTCCTCTTCTTGACTTTACTGGATAGTTTCTCTTGATTATATCTTTTTTGTGTTGGGTTCACTAAACTTACTTTTTTATAGTCCCATCTTTTTTGGTTCACGGGTTAACTATATATTTTTTTCATTATCTGTTCATTCATTTAATGCATTATTTCCTTATTTATTCATTCAATTGCTCTGGACCTTGGAAACCAGTGAATATCTAAGGATTCCACTTCTGTTGTTTTTCATTTTGCTTTAGCTTATCTACTCATTCAAGGACCCTTTGAACTTGGGCATTCTGTGCCTCTAATAACTTAATCTAGGAAAGCTATATTGACACTCTGAGGAAACCTTTCTCAGCCCCAATTTCTTTATTTGTAAAATGGGGATAAAAATAGCACCTATCTCATAAGGTTGTTGGGAAGACCAAATGTGGTAACATAAAAAACCTTTTGCAATCCTTAAAGTGCTACATAAATATGAGTTGCTATCATCATCATGATTATTAAGTACTAAAAAAGAATCCCTACCATCCAGGAGCTTGCCCAGTGTCACACAGCTTAGTAAGGATTTAAACAGATCTTCCAGACTTTCCCTTAAAGTGCTATATTAAATAATTGCCAATCTTCCTCCTGGTTTTACACCTTTAACAAGCTCTCCTCCCATGCTTGGGATGCTCACCATGTCTTGGAGTTCATTAGCTCTCTTTAAGACTCTTCTCAAGCACCATACCTTTCAAGAGGTCTTCCCTGTCCCCTCAGTTATAAGAACTCTTCTCATACTGATACTTTTCCTTTCATTGTTCCCTCTCAAATGGCTGTCTAGTCCTACCACCTAGCACAGTGCATGGCATATAGCAGGTGTTCAATACATGCTTGTTTAATTTTGGTTTCTTGATTTTGCTGATGAATTTAGGATGTATTTAAGCAGTTTTGCATATTACCTCAAATTATTTAGGATCGTAATGTGAGACAATGAACCCTCCCCTAATTGAAATCAAAGACTCTCAAAGTAGGAGATAAAAAAGGAATTTATTATAATCTCACTAGAAAAGGTAGCTCCCTACTGCCATGAAGTTAGCAGAGAGAGTGTAAAACACAGAATTATATAGACCCTAATGTGAACTCTCCCATCTTCTCTTCTCCTGGCCCTTCTTGCCACTGTCTGAGAGTCACAGGCTCACAATCTTAAATTCAAACATCTACTTCAGAGACAAAGAATAAAGAAGTTAAAAATAAGAGCCAATGATACATTCTTTTTTTTTTTTTTTTTTTTGCTTTTTGCTGAGGCAATTGAGGTTAAGTGACTTGCCCAGGGTCACACAGCTAGGGAATGTTAAGTGTCTTAGACCAGATTTGAACTCAGGTCCTCCTGATTTCAGGACTGGTGCTCTATCCACTGTGCCACCTAGCTGTCCCCTTATGATACATTCTTTAAGAACTTAATACCAGTGTGGAATATCTGCCTAAGAGAAGCTAACACCTGCGGCATTTGGCTAAAGCCCAACTAACTTGTTATTGCAGAGCTTCAAGTTATAACTGGGGCATAGACTGGGACCACATTTCTTATAAGGGGGTCTTCACTTAATTTATCTCATTTAGTAAGAATTTAGACCTGTAAGGGTTCTTAAAGATTATTTAGTTTGGCTTTTCATGTTATAGATGAGAAAAACCAAGGTCCCAGAAGTTGAAGTGACTAGGCTGAACTCGGACTTTTAGCAGGCAGCAGCCAGGATTCAAACCTGCATCTTCAGACTTCAAATTTTGTACTCTTTAAGAAACTATAATTATTTTTTTAAAAGATTATTATCTTGAAAGCTGGAATACCATTGCATTGTTGGTGGAATTGTAAAATGATCCAGTCATTCTTGAGAACAATTTGGAACTATGCCCATAAAACTGCATACTTTTTGATCCAGCAGTGTCTCTCTACTGGGTAGGTCTCTATCCCAAAGAGATCTTAAAAATGGGAAAGGGACCCACATGTGCAAAAATGTTTGTGGCAGCCCTTTTTGTAGTGGCTAGAAACTGGAAACTGAATGGATGCCCATCAGTTGGAGAGTGGCTGAATAAATTATGGTATATGAATGTTATGGAATATTATTGCTCTGTAAGAAACGACCAGCAGGACTATTTCAGAGAGGCCTGGAGAGACTTGCCTGAACTGATGCTAAGTGAAATGAGCAGAACCAGGAGAACATTGTACCCAGCAACAACAAGATTATGTGATGATCAACTGTGATGGACTTGACTCTTTGCAACAATGAGGTGATTCAAAGTCATGCTAACATACTTTGTGATGGAAAGTGCCATATGCATCCAGAGAGAGCACTATGCAGAGGGAATGTGGATCAAAGCATAGTAACTTCACCTATTTTTTTTTTTTGGGTGATGTGTTTGTTTGCTTGTTTTTTTTCTTGTGTTTGATCTGATTTTTCTTCTGTAGCATGATGAATATGGAAATATGTTTAGAAGAAATGCATGTGTTTAACCTATATCAGATTGCTTACTGTCTTTTAAAAAAATAAGTTTTTCATTTTCAAAATATATGCAGAGATAGTTTTCATCATTTACCCTTGTATAACCTTGTGTTACAGATTTTTCTCCCTCCCTCTTTTCTTTCTGTCTCCCTTAGACAGCAAGTAATCCAATAAAGGTTAAACATGTGATTGCTTATTATCTTGGGGAAGGTGGAAGAGAGGGAGAAAAATTTAGAATACAAGGTTTTGTAGAGGTGAATGTTGAAAATTAGTATTTGGAAAAATATTTTCTTTTTACAATTTTGAATTCTACAAACTTGAACAAAAATGAATATTTCCTTTTAGAAAGGAAAAAAAAATAGAGCCCTGTATACGACATTGTGAATTTTTGGTTTTTTATATATAAGATTTTAAAGGCATATATTATGAGAGGCTACAAATACACTAATCACTTACTTGTCTTCTTTTCTGGAAGGAATAGCATAGTAAGTGAAATCAATGTTCCTAATTCCTAATCCAACTTTGGGTCACTTAGCCTGGGCTGCAGGCTATGTGGACTTTCTACTCATGCCCTTGAGCCGTAGAGCACAGCTTTCTCATTCGTTTGGTTCTCTTTAATCTCTTATATATTCTTTGTTTTCATACCGGAAGTTAGTGAGGTCTGAATAAAATGAAAGGAAAACATATACTTGAGAGTTTTCCTAACAGATCAAAGTCTTGATTTTACTTGAAAAATTCCTTCAGATTAATGAATCCTAGGCTCCCTGAGAATTTCTCTTATAATACAGTAAATACATGATTAAGTCGTGAAGTAACAATGCATTCCTATATTATCTGCATTAATCCCCTGCTTTGTACTGGGATTTAACAAACTATATGTAACCCCTTGTTCTTGGGCTTCTCATATCTCATATCTCAGTGTAATGAAACTGGTTTTCTTCACAAAGACCTTTCTTTTATACCTTGAACACATTTCTCCAGTGCAGTGCTTTCAAAATAGAAACAGATCCCTGCCACCTCAGATTGATTTAGAAAACCCCAAATTAACATTATGCCTCGTTGTATTTTTATTTACTTTGTTAAACATTTCCCAATTACATGTTTGAGGCAGACAGGATTAAATGACTTGTTCAGGGTCATAAAGCTAGTAAGTGTCATCTATTTGGCTGATATGAGAACAGCCTCAGATAGATATCTAAGATGACTCTAACATTAGTGCTATTGCATTAAATAGAGAAAAGGGGAAAAAAAGAACCTCCCATTTCTGAGTCTAGTCATATTAAAGTAGGAAATGAAGTCACTGTGCCGTCTGAAAACTTCCTTTTGCTCCATGGGAGGTTCATCTTATTGGTGAGAATCTTTCTTCCATCAGAACAGATCACATTCTTCTGCAGCTTTCTCATCCTGGACAATTCTTGCCCTTATATTCCCATAAAGTTTCCACTAGGAGTAAAGAGTAAAAAAAAAAAAAAAAAACCCAAACTCCAAAAGACCATTTACCCTTAAAACACTTAGTTTAGATCAAGTACAGAAACATGCAAGTAGGCACTGTGAGAATATTGTATATAACTATCATGACTTAGATGAGATTTTCTCCTAAATTGTCTTCTTTTGTTTTCTTTTTTCATTCTTTGTTATAAGGAAGCAGGAGAGGGTGGAAAGAGATATTTGGAAATGAAGATGACATAAAAACAAAAGATATCAATAAATCTTTTTTTTAAGAAAAAACACATTTATTTTTATATATAATATATTTATTTAATATATATTATACATAATAAATACATTATTTTTATATTTATTTATATATTATGTTTATATATTTTTATAAAAATATATTTGTATCTAATAAAACATATATGATATAAAGGGAATGCTGTTATATAATAAATATGGTTCCTATCCAGAAACCAACCCAATTGCAAAATGCTGCATTTTCATTTTCTCTCCTAAAAAAGTTCTATTTACATTCCCTTTTGAGGTCTATAGCCATGACCTTACCAGGAGGATTTAATCCTGAAGGCCTTCCAGGCATGTAAACACATCTCAGATAACAAAAAGAAACCAAAAATATACAGCTGATGATTTTAAGATTAAAATTAAATGACAGGGCAGGGATATTTTTAGCCACTCCCCACCTAGATGGAAACAGCTAAAAAAGGGGTCAGAAAGAAGAAAACAAAAATGAAACCAAGGCCTGGGCTATTTGTGGCTCATATCTCTTTTTCCTTTGTGTTTCAATTATATGCCTTCATGGCAAATACTGTCCCCCCTTCACAGGGTGTTCATATCCTTTTGTATTAGGATTATCTGTGTATGTTTTGTAGCCCTCTGCTAGACTACATGAGGGCAGTGCTGGGTATTGAACCTCAGAAACTAATGCATGCCTGGTGCCACATAAATGGTAGTTGAATCAACTTTTGCTATAAATCATATTATCATTATTACTATTACAATTACATTTTACAAAGTAAAATAAAGTTAACAAAAAATGCACTTGGTCCAAATTTCCTTCTGAATCTGCCTTTTATGAAAAGCCTTAAGTTTTGAAGTAGAATTAGATATAATGAAAACTTGTTGAAGGAAAGCAGTTGGCTTGAGATTGGTCACCTTGAATCAGTTTAATACAAAGAAGTTAAATGGGATATAGGAGAGTGATTTGATAGTGGTATTTTGTTTTTAAAATAACAATAATTGGCATTTCTATTGTGCCTTAAAGCACTTTAAAATTTTTGTTTAAACCTCACAACCATAAACGAAAGTGCAGGTATTCTAAATCTGTTTGTTTCTCTTTTACAGATGAGAATAAGTTGATGAGGCTAAGTAATCCGTTTGTGGTTAATGTGTGTTAATTAAAGAGGAAAGAGCAAAAACTATCTACCCTTTAGTATCCTTGGATATTATCCACATCCATGTGATTCATTTTTATTTCCAGTGTCTCCTAAGTGTTAGTTTTCTGTAGCACTTAATTAAGCTTCTCTTGTCAGAAGGTGGTAGTTTTTTTCTTTTTAAAATCCTTGCTAAAAATGATCCTATTTTACAAAACCACATGGTTGTTGAATCTTCTTACTTTCATTTCCTGTGTAGACCTCTGTCTAATGCACCACTGGATAGTTTCACTTTACCATCAATTATATGAAGTAAATAAACTGTTTCTGAGCCCAGCCTTTCTGTGAAGAGAGCAGCCAGAATATGATGAAGTGATAAGGCTCATTATAGAAAATATTATATAAATAACTAATATAATAGAATATAATTTTGACAGATAACTTTTTTTTTTTTAACAAAATAGAACATGAGTTAAGTGAGATGCCCTGTCTGAGGTCTAAAAAGTTCACTTCTAAATTAGAATAATAAGATGTTAAGCCCAGAAGGGAACTTAAAGATTCTCTGGTCCGACCTGCCATTTTTTGAGAAATGGAGATGCACTGGAGTATGATATGGCCTCACAAGCCACCACCTATTGAGAAGATAGGAAAGTGGGATCCAGTGGGGGCACTGCATGGGTGTGAGTCCAAGGGCCTAGTTTATTTCCTGAGTCTTATTACTTTGTACCTAAGATAAATGACTTTTTTGAGGCTCTTTAAGCCTCGATTTCCTTATCTATAAAATGAGGGAATTGGACTAAATGACCTTCAAGGATGTTTGCCAGCCTCAAATTCAAGGTTCTATGATCCCAGGTGACTCTCCCGGCATCCTAAAGCAAGGCTCTCTATTCAGTGAAGTCTTGATACCTCAGATGAGCCCCCTCACTCAAACTGCTGGGAATTGAGGAACTGTTACTTTTCTGTCCCAGACTGCTGCAGACTTGCTAAATCTCAATCCTGGGTTACTCTGGACCCCTGAATTCTATTTCCCTGTGTTGCAGCTGCTGAGTATCAGTGGAAAAAATCATAAAATTGAGCTTATTTTACTTTCTATAGGTTTAAAGTATATAACATCAATTGAACTCATCCTGCTGCTTACTGTTCCAAATCCATTGTTCCAAATATAGTTGTTTGTCTACAAATTCCTAACTTCTCATCTCATCCCAACACTTAAAGCAAATGGACTTGGCCTTCAAATCATGCCTAACTGGATGAATCTGGGCAAGTTATTTTACTGCTGTCTGACTCTGTTTCCTCACCTGTGAAATAGGGATAGGACAGCTAGGTGGGGGCCATAGTGCATAGACTGCTAGACCGGGAGTCAGGCCTCATCTTCCTGAGTTCAAAATTTCCCCAGACATTGACTAGCTGTAGTTTACTCATCTGTAAAATTAATTGGAGAAGGAATAGCAAACCAATTCAAAATCTTTGCCAAGAAAACCCCAAATGGGATCATGAAGAGTAAGATATAACTGAAAAATAAGAACAACAGTAATGAAAATAGGAAGAATAATAGCACTTTCCTCCCAGTGTTGTGTAGATCAAGTGAAATTATATTTATCATATAAATATGTGATTATAATCATACACACTTAGCGTTATGTCTGGCACATTGTGTTTCATAAATGCATGCCTTTCTATTCCCCTCATAAAATTAAATTGGATTTATATTGTTTAAAAGCCCCTTCTGTTCCTAAATATCATGATTCTATAAGTCTTGTATTAAAAATTTTTATCTTTGCATTAATTTTCAGAGGGAAGAATGGTTCTAATACCAGTAGGCATATAGCTCTGCTAGTCAAAACTAGATTGATTGTGCTGGCAGTTTGTGTTCAATTTTTTTTTCTAAAATGGGACTATTTAAGTAATTTATTTCTTCTGTTAATCTGGGCAATTTATGTTTTTGTAAATATTCATCTATTTTGGTTAGATTGTCAGACTTGCTACTCTACAGTTGGGTAAAATAGCTCCTAATTATTATTTTTATTTTTGGTTCTTAAAACTGCTTTATTATTGTTATTATATTATATTGCCATTTATCAATACTCTGCTGCCTGAGTATATTCATATTCCTATCCAGTCACTTGAGCTATTCTCCCACCTTCCTTTAGCTTTTTTTTATTAAATCTTTTTATTTGCAAAACATATGTATGGGTAATTCTTCAACATTGACCCTTACAAAGCTTTCTGTTACAAAATTTCCCCCCTAGTCCCCACCCCTTCCTTAGATGGCAGGAAATCCACTACATGTTAATTATGTTAAAATACTTGACAAATCGAATATATGTATACATATTTCCACCCTTATCATTGTTGTGCAAGAAAAATCATATCTACAAGAAAAAAAAAGTCAGAGATAGGAAACACAGTGCAAGCAAACATCAGTAGAGAGCATAAAAATGTTATGTTGTGGTCCACATTTCATATCCCTCTGGGTGTATATGGCTTTCTTCACTGAACAATTGAAACTGGTTTGAAACATTTCATTGTTGCAAAGAGCCATGACCCATCAGAATTGATCATCATATAGTATTGTTGTTGCCGTGTATAATGATTTCCTGGTTCTGTTCACTTCGCTCAGCTCCAGGTCTCTCTGAAATCATCCTGCTGGTCGTTTCTTATAGAACAATAATATTCCATAACATTCATATACCATAATTTATTCAGCCACTCTCCAATTGATAGGCATCCCTTCAGTTTCCAGTTTCTAGCCACTACAAAAAGGGCTGCCACAAACATTCTTGCACGTGTGGGGCCCTTTCCTTCCTTTAAGATCTCTTTGGGATATAAGCCCAATAGAAACACTTCTGGGTCAGAGGGTATGCACAGTTTGATAACTTTTTGAGCATAGTTCCAAATCGCTCTCCAGAATGGCTGGATCCATTCACAGTTCCACCAACAATGTATCAGTGTCCCAGTTTTCCCACATCCCCGCCAACATTCATCATTATCATTTCCTGTCATTTTAGCCAATCTAACAAGTGTGAAGTGGTACCTCAGAGTTGTCTTAATTTGAATTTCTCTGATCAATAGTGATTTGGAGCACCTTTTCATATGACTAGAAACAGTTTTAATTTCATCAGCTGAAAATTACCTGTTCATATCCTTTGACCATTTATCGATTGGAGAATGGCTTGAATTTTTATAAATATGAGACAATTCTCTATGTATTTCAGAAATGAGGCCTTTATCAGAACCCTTAAATGTAAAGATGATTTCCCAATGTACTGCTTCCCTAGCTCCTAATTATTGCTTTAATTTCTTTGTCATTGGTGATAAGTTCACCTTTTCATTTTTTCATTTTTCATTTTTGATGCTGGTAATTCGGGTTTTTTCTTTCTTTTTTTCCTAATCAAATTAATTAAAAGTTTATTTACTTTGTTGATTTTTTCCTATAAAACCAATTCTTAGTTTTATTAATTAATTTAATAGTTTTCTTAGTTTCAACTTTATTAATCTCTCCTTTGAATTTCAGAATTTCTAACTTAGTATTTAATTGGGGGTTTTTAATTTGTTGTTTTTCTAGCTTTTTTTAAGTTTGCATGCCCAATTCATTGATCTGTTTCTTTATTTTAATCATGTAATTATTTAGTGATATGAAATTATCCCTTAGAACTGCTTTGGTTGCATTCCATAGGTTTGATATGTTGTCTCAGTATTGTCATTCTCTTGGATGAAATCATGGATTGTTTCTGTGATTTGTTTTTTGACCCACTCATTTTTTAGAATTAGATTATTTAATTTCCAATTGATTTTTAGTTTATCTTTCCTTGGCTCTTTATTGAATGTAATTTTTAATGCATTGTGGTCTGAAAAGGAAGTATTCACTGTTTCTTCCTTTCTGCATTTGATTATGAGGTTTTTATGCCCTAATACATGGTCAATTTTTGTAAAGTGCCATGTATTGCTGAGGAAAAGGTATTCCTTTCTGTCCCTATTTAGTTTTCTCCAGAAGTCTATCATGTCTAAGTTTTCTAGGATTCTATTAACCTCCCTGGTTTCTTGTTTATTTTATGGTTAGATTTGCCTGATTCTGAAATGAAAAGGTTAAAGTTCCTCAGTAATACAATCTTGCTGTCTGTTTCTTCCTGTAATTGGTTTAAAATCTTCTCTAGGAATTTGGTTTCTCCTACTACTTGGTGCATACACATTTAGTATGGTTACTACTTCATTGTTTACAATACTCTTTATCAAGATGTGCTTTCTTCCTCTTTTAATAAAATTCATTTTTAGTTTTGCTTTATCTGAGATCAGAATTGCTACCCTTGCTTGCTTTTTTTTTTTTTTTTACCTTTGGCTGAAGCATAAATTCTGTTCCAACATTTTACCTTTACTCTGGATGTGTCTTTCTGTGTCAAATGTGTTTCTTGTAAACAACATATTGTAGGATTCTGTTTTTTAATCCACTCTGCTATTTATTTCCATTTTATGGGAGAGTTTATCCCATTCACTTTCACATTTATGATTACCAGCTCTGTATTTCCCTCCATCCTATTTTCTCCCCTGTATATACTTTTGTTTTCTCCACTCTGTCCTTAGTCCTGGTTTTTTTTATCCTACCTCACATTTTATCTCCTATTACTCCTCCCCCCTTCTCTTACCTTTTTCCCTAGTGTTTCTGCCTTCCCCTCTATCCAGCCCCCTTTTTTTCTTTCTGCTTTCTCCTCCTATTTCATTATAAGGTTAAATAAATTTCTATATCCAACTGAATGATTGTTATTCCTTTTAGAGCCAAAACTGATGACATCAAGCTTCATACAGTGCTCATCCCCCTCCCTTTTCCCCCCTCAATTGTAATAGGTCTTTTGTACCTCTTCATGTGAACTAATTGTCCCATATCTCCCCTTTCCTCTTTTTCCAATACAGACCTTTTTCCACCCTTTAATGTCTTTTTCTTTGTCATCACATCAAAGTTCATTCACAATCATACCCTCAGTTCATGTGATGTCCCTCTCTGTCTGCCCCAGTGACAGATACAGTTCTCAAGACTTACAGATATCATAGTCCCATCTAGGAATGTAAAAAATTTAACCTTTAAATAATATATATTTATTTTCCCCTGTTTATCTGTCTGTGCTTCTCTTTAGCCCTGTGTTTGTAGATTAAATTTTCTGCTTAGTTTTTTTTTTTCAATAGAAATGATTGAAAATCTCTTACTTCACTGAAGCTCCATTGCCTTTACTGAAATAGGATTCTGAATCTCTCTGAGTAGTTAATTCTTGGTTGTACCCCAGGTCTTCTGCCTTTCGGAATATGGTGTTCCAAGCCTTCTGATCCTTTATTGTAGAAGTTGCTAGATCCTCGGTAATCTTGAATGTTGTTCCTTGATATTTGAATTGTTTTTGTCAGGCAGCTTACAGTATTTTTTCCTTGAAATTGTAGTTCTGAAGTTTTGCAACAATATTCCTTGGAGTTTTCCTTGGAATCTCTTTCCAAAGGTGATTGATGGATTCTTTCAATGAGTATTTACCCCTCTGTTTCTAGAATATTGGGGCAGTTTTCTTTAATGATCTCTTGTAGAATGCTATCTAGATTTTTTTTGGTCATGGCCAATAATTTTAAAATTGTCTCTTATGGATCTAGTTTCCAGGTCAGCTAACTTTCCAATGAGGTATTTCCCATTTTTTCCCATTTTTTCATTCTTTTTAGTTTGATTCTTGCTGTCTCACAGAGTCATTAGCTTCCATTTGCACTGATCTAGTTTGTTAGTTTTTGTATCTCTTTTTCCATTTGGTTAATTCTACTTTTTAAGGAATTGTTTTCTTCAGACAATTTTTTCCCTTTTCCAAGCTGCTGACATTTTCATGTATACCTCTCATTTCTTTTCTCATTTTTCTTCTAGTTCTCTTATTTGTCTTTTAAAGTCTTCTATGAGCATCTCCAAGAAGCCTTTTGGGGCTTGTGACCAATTCATATCACTCTGGGATTCCTTCCATGGACATTCTCCCTCTTCTGATAATGTGTCCTGTCACTGCAGTTGCTTTTTAGGGTCAAGATTCTTTTCTGTTTTTTGCTCATTTTCTTTCCTTTCCTTTTAGTATTAACTTTTTTTTTTTTTTTTTTTTTTACTTTTGTAGTTGAGCTCTGCTCTGGGGCATAGAGGGCGCTGTCCCCAGCTTCAGAGCAGCCTGAGCCTTGGCTTTGAGCACAGCGCCCCCTTGTGTTTTCAGGGGTTAGCTTTGCCTGCCCTTTTCAGCAAAGAGCCTGCTTTCCCAGAGTTTGCCTTCTGAGCTGGGAGTGAAGGCAGCCCCCTGCTGTGCTCCTCTGCAGAGCCAGGACCGAGGGTCTTAGCTGCTGATTAGCTGTGATTAAGACCCTCTCACCAGCTTTCCCAGAGTGTCCGACCTGGGCTGAACGCCCTTTTCACCCCAGTGAGACTGACTTTTCTTGAAGTTTTTTCAGTCTATCTTGAGCTGTTTTCATTCCATCAGACTGTTTCAGAGGCTGAGTTTCATGTGGTTTTCCAGGGAAACTGGGAGGGCTCGAGCAGCTTCCTGGCTTTATGTCTGAAGTCTTTGCTGGCAAGTTGTGAACCTGCAACATTCGTAATTTTGCTCAGCCCTAACCAAATTATTAACTTCTCATGGAAAAATCTAAATTCTGTCCTCACCAAAATTACTTCCTCTTCTTCCTGCTCCTTTCAAAATCTCAGTCTCATATAATCAACTTTGCACTGTCTTCTCCACTTGAATACTTTTCCAGTTCTTGTCATTGGCTTTTCAAATCCCAACCTGATTCATTTCCTTCCTTTCTTTCTTTAAAGAATAGAGCCGGGGCAGCTAGGTGGTGCAGTGGGATAGAGCACCATCCCTGAAGTCAGGAGGACCTGAGTTCAAATGTAGTCTCAGACACTTAACACTTCCTAGCTGTGTGACCCTGGGTAAGTCACTTAACTCCAATTGCCTCAGCAAAAAGCAAAAAGAAAAAAAGAAAAAAAGAAAAGAAAAAGAATAGAACCTTTCTCTCCAAAATTCTCTTCCCTCTCTGCCTTCTCTCCCACCCAATGAGAAGGCAAATATATATTTATATAAAGTTATTCAAAACAAATGTATGCATTAGCTATTCTCTCTCCCATCCCCCCAAAAAGAAGGAATGAAAGATCAAGGAGAAAAAAAATTCTTCACTCTGTATGCTTGAATCCATCAGTTCTCTATTTGGTGGTAGATATTATGTTTCCTAATTTATTTATCCAGCTTCTCTGTCACACAGGGGTGTTGACCAGATGGACTAAAAGTTTAGATTGTTCCAATCTCATCCAGATTCTCACTGCCCATTAGATTATTATTTCCTTGCAAATTAAGACAACTCTGAGATACCACTATATACCTGTTCGATTGACTAAGATGACAGGAAAAGATAATGACGAATGTTGGAGGGAATGTGAGAAAACTGGAACACTGATACATTGTTGGTGGAACTGTGAACGGATCCAACCATTCTGGAGAACAATTTGGAGCTATGCTCAAAAAGTTATCAAACTGTACATACCCTTTGACTCAGCAGTGTTTCTATTGGGCTTATATCCCAAAGAGATCTTAGAGGAGGGAAAGGGCCCCACATGTGCAAGAATGTTTGTGGCAGCCCTTTTTGTAGTGGCTAGAAACTGGAAACTGAATGCATGCCCATCAATTGGAGAGTGGCTGAATAAATTATGGTATACGAATGTTATGGAATATTATTGTTCTGTAAGAAACGACCAGCAGGATGATTTCAGAGAGGCCTGGAGAGACTTGCATGAACTGATGCTGAGTGAAATCAGCAGAACCAGGAGATCATTGTACATGGCAACAAGACTATATTATAATCAATTCTCATGGATGTGGCTCTTTTCAATGATGAGATGATTCAAATCAGTTCCAATTGTTCAGTGATGAAGAAAGCCATCTGCATCCAGAGAGAGGACTGTGGGAACTGAGTGTGAATCATAATATAACATTCTCACTCTTTTTGTTGTTCATTTACATTTTGTTTTCTTACTCATTTTTGATCCTTTTTGATCTGATCTTTCTTGTGCAGCAAGATGATTGAACAAATATGTTTACACATATTGGATTTAACATATATTTTAACATGCATAACATATATTGGATTACTTGCCATCTAGGGTAGGGGATGGGGGAAAGGAGGGGAAAATTTGGAACACAAGGCTATGCAAGGATCAATGTTGAAAAATTATCTGTGCATATGTTTTGAAAATAAAAAGCTTTAATTTAAAAAAAATTACTATTTCTTGATTGTTCCAGTATTATATTTACTGTAATGGCCATTCTGAGCCTTTTCTTCTCAAACCACTTATACTACCACCTTCCCTTTATTTTTAGTAGATGCCTTTGCTTCATCTTTCACTGAAAAAAAAAAAAAGACTAGATTGTTTTTCTCTCCCCCCTAGTTCTACATTTCAGATTAAGGTTATTCCTTTGCTCTGGTCTTGGAGGATGACATGGCTACTTTTTCTTGATCCTTAAACTTCCTGTTTTCAAGATCATATTCCTTCAATCAGCTTTTTTTTTTTTCCCTCTAACTTTCAGTCTCTTCATTAGGGCTCTTTCCTTAGAAAGAATTGCCTTCAAACATGTCTATTCTTAAATTCTCCATGCTTTATATTAATTATTTTTATTATTTTAAAATTTTATCAATTTACCAATTTTTATTAATTTATAAATAATGTATCATTTTATTAGAAGTATTTTATTTTTATAAATACTTGTAAAGATAGTTTTCAACATTCATTTTTGTAAGACTTTCTGTTCCAAACTTTTCTCCTTCCTTTGCTTACCTTCCTCCTCCCTAAGTCAACAAGCAGCCTGATATATATATTGAATATGTCTTGCCTTATCTTAAACACAAAAACAAACCTTTCCCTTGATCATCTGTCTACATTCATTGCCTCCATTTACTTTAGACCTTTCTTACTTATCAACCTCTGTAATATCTAACTTCTTTTCCCATCACTTATTGTAGTCTACAGTGTCACCAATGCTCTTTCATGCTTTTTTTTTTAATTAGTCTTTGTTCTTCTTATCTTCTGCAACATTTGACTCCTTGGTCATTCCCTTCTTTTTTCTGGGCACTCTCTCCTTCCTAGGTTTTGGTGACACTGATTTTCCTACCTGTTCTACTGATTCTCCTCTGTCCCCTTTTCATCTGCAATGTGTTCCTTAGATGTACTTCAGCTCTGTCTTATGCCCTATCCTGTTTTTTCTGCATACTTTTTTTAGTGATATCATCAGTTTCCATGAGTTAAACTCTTATTGTCATTCACGATCCCCAAATCTTCATAACTAGTGCTACTTCTAGTTCTAGAGACTAGTCCTAGCTGTCTCCTGAATATCTTCACCTAGATGTTCCATAGACATTTCAAACTCATTATGTCCACAGTAGAACTCAGTAGCATTAGCCCTAAAATTTTCTATTTCTGTCAAGACTATTAATCACTCGGGTTTTTTGCAACTTTAGGTTCTGTTCACTCTCACTCAAAATCCATATCCAGTCACTTGCCAAATCTTATAGATTTCTATCCCTTCAACAGCTCTTATATTCATTCCCTTCTTTGTACTTTCTCCATACGCACCTTAGTTTAGGTCTCATTTGAGATTATCAAAATTGAATACCTACCTAATTAGTTTCTCTATATTTATTCTTGCCCCTTTCAGTTTAGCCTCCACAGTCACCAAATGGACATTTGTTTTTTTTTTTTTTTCTTATTAAAGCTTTTTATTTGCATAACATATGTATAGGTAGTTCTTCAACATTGACCCTTACAAAGCTTTCCATTACAAATTTTCCCCCCTAGCCCCCTCCCCTCCCCTAGATGGCAGGAAGTCTATTACATGTTAATTATATTAAAATATTTGACAAGTCAAATATATGTATACATATTTCCACTCTTATCTTGCTGTGCTAGAACAATTGTATCTACATGAACAAAAAAGATCTGATAAAGGAAACCCAATGCAAGTAATCATCAATATAGAGCATGGAAATGATATGTTGTAGTCCGTATCTCATGTCCCTCTCTCTGGGTGTATATGGCTTTCTTTACTGAACAATTGGAACTGGTTTGAAGCATTTCATTGTTGAAGAGAGCCATGTCCATCAGAATTGATTGTCATATAGTCTTGTTGTTGCTGTGTATAATGATCTCCTGGTTCTGCTCATTTCACTCAGCATCAGCTCATGCAAGTCTCTCCAGGCCTCTCTGAAATCGTCCTGCTGGTCATTTCTTACAGAACAATAATATTCCATAACATTCATATACCATAATTTATTCAGCCACTCTCCAATTGATGGTCATCAAATGGACATTTCTAAAGTACTTCTCTGACCACGTCATTCCTGTGTTGAAGAAAATTTAGTGTCTCTCTTTATGCTAAACTATAGACTTCTTTATTTGGTTTTTAAACCATTCATCGTCTTGCTTATCTTTCTAGGCGGATTGTATTTTATTCCCCCTCATAAACCGTGTGCCAGCCAGTGACTCATTTGTCATTACTGGACATAACTCTCCACAGCATTTTCACAGGCTGCCCCATCTGTCTTATGTGCTTCTGACCCTCTGCTTGCCTTTCCTCCCAAAGTACTTTTGTCGTCATATTTACTTATCTGGGTATGTAAGAATGTAAGCTCCTCTAGAGCAGGAAATATCTCACTTTTGTAACTGAGCCAAAGAATAATGTTGTTGTTGAGTCATTCAGTCATGTCCAACTCTTTGTGACCTTCTATCCTCCATTATTTCTCAGTCTGTCCAAGTTTGTTGTTTCCCCGACACTATCTATCCTCCTCATCCTCTGCCATCCACTTTTCCTTTGGCCTTCAGTCTTTCCCACCTTTGGAGTCCTGCCTTCTCATTATGTGGCTGAAGTATCTGAGCTTCAGCTTCAGTATTTGACCTTCCAGTGAATAGCCTGAATTAATTTGTGTAAGTTTTGACTGATTTGACCTGCTTGCTATCCAAGGGGCTCTCAGAAGTTTTCTTCAGCACAGTTCAAAAATCTGTGACACTTGGCTTTCTTTACAACTCTCATAGCTATACATTGCTGCTGGAAAAAGCATAGCTTTGACTATATAGACTTTTGTCAGCAGTGTATTAATGCCTTGGCACTTATTAAAATTATTCTTCAGCATGGAGGGCCTTTAATCTCCATTAATAGAGAAAATACCTAAATGAACAATTTCTTGGAATATTGAAGGAAAAAGTATTATTTGCATATTTCCTGGAAGTAAAGGTTCTCGTGTTTACATGGATCAATTAAGATGATCCATTTGATGGAGTTATTAACCTATTCTTCTTCCCTTTATTTCTTCCTGTAATTTGTTATTTCTATAGTGGGATGCACAGTTCCTACAATCCTCACTTGGCTCAGTGACCATAGAAGTATAGGGGTGGGCCGAGACTCGGGACAGTCGGATTCTTACCCCAGTTTGGTCTATTGAGTTATCTTGGCTGGTCTGTTTACCAGCTGCTGGGGTTATAAGATCACAGCAGACAAATGGAACTTATACTTTTATTTGTGAATGGGGGTGTGGGTGCTTTAAGCTTGAATGATAGTGAGGGAAGGCTCTGCTGAGCTTTTCCTCAGCTTACAAGAATGGCAGGTGGAAAGTAGTTCCTGAAATGCCTTTTCCCCCTCTGCTCCCCTCCTTTTCTACAGATATTACTGTCATTTTAATTAAGTCCCTACTTGAATGTGAGCCTAGTACTAGTGACAGCTGCTTTGTGTATGATTTTGGGATTACCAGTAGAAATGAATGCCTTCTCTTTTTCTGATCAGTGTGTTCTTTTCCTTAAAGCTGCTGTGGGGGAGAATTTTCATGTTGGTTTTATCTTTTTTTCAGGCACTTTTAGTAAATAACATCACTGAAAGTGAGAAACTCATCAAGAACCTGAAAGGTATTTATTTTTTCTACTGTTTACCTTGAGCTAGGATTAAGACTCCCCAGCAAAGGTCAGCCTTTCTTCTTGTGACTTTTTGGGGAGTATTAGTACTGCCATAAGGGTTGGGGTTTTTTTTTGTGGGGGGAGAGGAGCAATCCTCAGTTAAAATATTCTGTCCCAGTTGAACTTCAAAGAGAAAAGCAACCTTCTCATTAGAGATCTGTAGTATCACATACAGTCTCCCTTTTCTGCCCTTCCATGTTATATGGACATTTCCAATTTATTTGATATTTAAGTTCACAATTAAAAAAAGTTCTGTCCCTTTGTCTCCAGAAATCATCCCAATACATTAGACATTCTAGTATTTTAGTTAGTAGAAACTGAGATGAATCCAATCATTTTTCAATTATTACTTCAATTTCAATTATTACTTGTTCGATTTAAAACTTTCTGGGCCTTAGTTTTATCATTTGTAGAAGTAAGGGGTTGGACAAGATGGCCTTTAGGACCCTTTCCAGGTCTGAACCTGTGACATTATGTGACAAGAAATTTAGAATCAAGAGAATTCTAAGTTGAAGAGACGGGGATAGCCTATAACGTGCAGAGAGGTGTGCCATGGCAATAATTTGGCTGCATTGTGACTATTCAATAAAATATTATTTATACTAATTTGAGCTATTAGAAATGCTCATACATTTATAGCAATAAGATAAAGTTTATTGTCCATGTAACCTGATTTTAGATTTGAAAAAATATGGTCACTGTAGGCATTCATTGTTTATTATGAATTAATGATAGAAAAAAAATGCTTTTTTTTTTCACTTACCAGCTGTATGATCTAGAACAAGTCATTTAAGTTCTCTGACTTATTTTCCTCATTTGTACAATTAAGGGACTTGGAGTGGCTTCTAAATATCCTTCCAGAAATAAATCTAGGACTAAAGTTTTTTAAGAGTATGCATATATCTTAGAGATAAATTCACACCTCCTGTTTATGAACCTTTCTATTTTTTAATCACAGTTTATTTTTAAGTAGAATATCTTGAACACAAATTGTTTTCCTTTTTATTCACCAAGATCTCTTGTTCTTGTAGGCCCATCTCTCTATTGCTTTAATTAAATTCTTCTATTTGTAATTAGTTTTTCTCATGGCACTTGATGTAATTATAAAGATCCAAAGGTCTTATAATTGCTATTTGAAATTTTTGCCACTGAGTGCTCTTCATTTGACCTTATAAATTTGGGGATGGAAGGGACCTTAAAGATTTTGGAATGATGCTTCTGGAGCTAAAAGCCATCTAATATAAATCCTGCATTTTACAGATGAGTAAAGTGAGGTCAAATATAATCAAGAGACTTACCCATGGTCATGTAGGTAGAAAGAATCAAAGGTAAGGTTTGACCTCTGGTTCTTTGATTGTGGATCAAGCATTCTAAAATCTCCATTTTGTAGAAGAAGAAATTGAGAAAACAGAACTGCAAAGAACCTGTTTGGGTCACATTTCTTTTCTTCCTTCCTTCCACATTTCTCCCTCCTTCCCTCCCTCCCTTCCTTCTTTCCTTCCTTTCTTCCCTCCTTCCCTTTCTCCTTCCCTCTTTTCTTATCTCCCTTCCCTCCCTCCCTTCTTTCTTCCTTTCTTTCTTTCTCCCTTCTTTTTTGCTTCCTTTCCTCCCTCTTTTCTTATTTCACTCCTTCCTTTTCTCTCTCCCTTCTCTCTCTCCTTTCTTCCTTCTTTCTCCCTCCCCCTCTCTCTTTAAATATTAGCTATACATGCAAAGATAGTTTTCAACGTTCACCCTTGCAACATCTCATGTTCCATATTTTTTCTTTCTCCCCACCTCCTCTTCCCCTAGACAAAAGTAATCCAATATAGGTTAAACATGTACACTTTTTCTAAACATATTTCCACATTTATCATGCTGCACAAGAAAAATCAGATCAAAAAGGAAAAGAAATGAGAAAGAAAAACATAAACAAGCAACCACTACCACCAGCAACAACAACAAAAAGTTGAAAATACTGTGTTTATATCCACATTTCCATAGTCCTCTCTTTGGATGCAGATGGCTCTCTTCATTGGTAGCTGCTTAGTGGAAAAGCCATGGGGAAATTTCGAGGTTGTATAGTAGTATAGTGGAAAGTCCATTCAGGAAGACCCAGTAGACCTGATTTCTTGTCCTAGCTCTTTCGCAGGTTAGCTGTGTGCACTGGGATAAGTCACTTCATTGTTCTAGGACTTAGTTCTTTCATCTATAGGATCCCTTCTAGCTTTAATAACATTTTATAGGGCTAGCTCTTCAGTCTGGATTGCAGGACTCTGTCTATCCTACATCATTCTTTCATCTGTCTTTGTAATCCTCAAGATTATCATAGTACCTTGCACACAGGAGACATTTATTAGATTATGTGGGATCTTTTAAAAATCATAAAGCCCAGCTCCCTCATGATAGATGGGGAAATTGAGGCCATAAGAGTCACATGCCTTGCCAACCAGCACCATTCATTTCATTCATTGAGTCTATGGCTCAGTACTCTAACCATCCCATTGTTTTTCATATTTTTCTCCTTATGCTGGTGTGTTCCCTTGCAATTTTTCCAATAGAGCAACTTTCTTATGTAAGAGCTATGTTACAAGCCAAGCTTCTAGAGGATGGGGGAAAGGTGATCAATTTCTTTAAAGGAAACATGTCAGCTTCTAAATAAGATTATCCCATGAATGATTGCTAGCCCAGAAGCAGAGAAAAGCCCAGATTTAAATAATTTGGTTCGTTGTTATTCTTTGTGCTCCAAGAGGACCAAATTATGATATCACTATATTGGAAGTCAATTTAAATAAGTAAAAGAATATTTATTTCTTTAAATTAGTAAAGTGCATCATTTGCATTTTAATAAATTTATTTGATTTATTTAAATAAGGATATTTTTTATATTTAAATGAGAATATTTGAATATTTAAATAAAATAGTTTAAATAAGAATATTTAAATAATTAAAAGGAGAGTAACTTAATGGTATTTAAGCAATAATTGATGGTAGTCCTCTCTCTGGAGATTGATGCTTATTTGGCATAATAATAATGGGAACAACAGCAATTTGACATCTGCTGGCATTCCTATAACTCTTTAAGGTTTGCAAAGATTTAAGTATATTATCTCTGGCACAGTAGGTGCTAATATTATCTCTATTTTACAGATGAAGAAACAAAGAGTTTAGGGTACTATAGCTCCTAAGCATCTGAGACAAGTTATAAACTTGGCTCTTCTCTCCTGCCTACTCTATCTGTCCCTAATCTGCTTAAGGAATACATGGAGGATAAGTTCAGTCTGGGATGGGAAGGGAATGTGGGATACGGATTCTTGGAGAAATCACACTCTCCATTTTTTGTAGCCACTTTGCCTTTGAAGTTTCCTCATGTGCTTTAGACTTGGCAGGAGTAAAAATTGTTGACAAAGCTATTAGGGAAAGCTGTCTTGGATCTTTCTGAAAGGCAACCTGGATAAAAAGTAGGTGCTGGATTCTATCCTCTAAAACCAGGAATCCTTAGGAATTCAGTGATTAAATTTGACAAGTAGAGATGGCTGGGCTGGGCAAAAACTGTGACCATCATCTCTGCCTGACCTCCTTTTCCTTGATATCTTTATTGCTTTTTTCTATTTTTTCTCCTCTTTATCTTCCATACTTGTGTCTTTATGTTGGAATATTGCTGTTTTTCCTTCTCTTGTGTATTGTTGTGTTTGTTGCTTGGTATATGTAATCTTTTAGTCATTACTGTTCTTAACTTTTGACACAGAATATTTGAAAGACTTGCAGAAGAACTATGGCAAGCTCCAGCAGGATATACTTCAGTTTCAGAAGAACCAGACCAACCTGGAGAGGAAATTCTCCTATGATCTGTAAGTGTGTTTATCAAATGCAAGCACAGTTGTTGGAAATCCAGAAACATTTTTTGAAAAGTCACAGGACAAAGGAAGAAAATGTCTTAGTCTTATTTGATTATAGCATAGCTAAACTGCATAACAATATTGGGGTGTTTTTTTTTGTTTGTTTTGATAGGATGAATGATGAGGGAACTGGAAATGCATTAATACAGCACTGCCAACAGATAGATAAATGATTTCCCAAGGTTACATAGCTAATCAATATCTCAGAACCAGGTCTTTGTTCTAAAAATTTGGGTTTCTGGGTAATTAGGCTTGACTTATTTTAGAACGTAATGAATTTTTAGTCTGAAATAATTACATACTTAATAACATCATTTAAGAGTTTCAAACACATATACTGACCTACCTAAAGTGTTCTTTTTATATAAAGGTTCCAATAAGCAAGAGAAGAAAACAAAGTGTGTTAAAGAAAATTTTATTTAAATTCTAAATTTAATAGCAGTTAACAAAACCAAATAATTTTGTAAATACACAAGATAAAAAATAAAATATTACCAAATATTCCACACATATTTAGTGTTTCATAAAGCTTTGATAAATAATTTTGGGTTCATGGTTTATGCTTATTAGTTGTGGAAACATTTTTATTGCAATTTTTGTGATTCTCTTGCCTTGAGAAACCTACTGTGATCTTGATTACTTTTTCTTGGTAGTTACATTTATTCTTAAAGTTTGCATTTTTTTCTTTTATTATTATATACTTCTGGACTCAAAAAAGCTACATCTGGGTTTAAGATAGCTTCAGCTTTCATCCAGTGTATTCTTTTATAGATGAATGCACCTTTGATGTGTAAAATCCAGTAAAAGATTTTTAATGAAAGAGTAATAAGATAGATAATAAGGAAGAATTCCTTCACCTACACAAAGACATATTCTACCACAGATTCCCATGCTGCTAGTAGAAGAGATAATGTTTATAGCTTTGGACAACTTGTGTTCCATGAGTTGCTCTTCTGACACATCTCTGATTCCACAACTGCCGCACATAGGAAGCTGTGCTGCTTCTGCCACTGTTTCTATTGGGAATATTGTTTCCCTGGTCGACTGCTATTTGATATCTGTTGTGTCTTTGCAGAATTATATGAGGCAGCTTCTTCCCTTCCAAGGAATCTCTTATATAGCTCTTTTGTTACCCAGCTCATAGTCTGTTAGGTCTGCTTCAACTTTTTTTGTGAGTGAGTCATAGCTACCTCTAGCCAGCATTTCAAGACTACCTATTTTGAGTTTGAATGAATATATTCTCTTCTACTTCCATCATAACCCTAGCAGGTAGTGCCAGGGCCAAGAAGATTATCCTGTCTTTACTTAACAATATTGAAGCAGTGGAACAGAGCTGAATATATTTGTTCTCATGCTCCTGCAACTTCATCCATAATCCTGTACCTTTTTGCAGTTATGTTGTTATGAAGTATCTAGGTATGATAAATCTTAGATTCTTGATTTTCTGAATCCTGATGTTTTTATTTATACTTCACTGGCTTATTGTTTGATCAATTTGGAGACATTTTATTTGATTTTCTATAATATAACGTTTGGGTTCTTTTGTTTTTCTGAAATTTTCTGGAACGTGAGTTATTCTGAAATTGCTGTATCCCAATGCAAATCTGTCACCTGGGTCTAAATAATTTCCAACAATTTGGATAATTTAGTGATTTCTTTGAGTTCCTCTCTGTTTTCTATCTCTATTTCTATCTAGTTCTTAGTTTTTTTTTTTTCCATTTTCCACCCCACCCTGGTTTTTCTGACATCATTTAATTCTAGCTTGATTTGGGGGGGGGCTGAGGCAATTGGGGTTAAGTGACTTGCCCAGGTCACACAGCTAGGAAGTATTGTTTAAGGCCAGATTTGAACTCGGCTCCTCCTGACTTCAAGGCCAGTGCTCTATCCACTGTGCCATCTAGCTGCCCCTCTAGCTTGATTTTCATCAGATTTATAATTTAACTCTTACTGAACATGGGATTTTCTTATTAGTGCCAATTCTTGCTCAGCTTTTTTAAGTGTGTTCCTTATGCATTTGAAGATATACCTTGGCATATTTTGCATGTTTTCTTTTTTTGAACTTTGTTGCTTTTAGTTTAGTTATTTAGTTGTTATGTAGCATTTTTCATTGTATTGTTGCACTTTCCTCTCTCTCTCTCTCTCTTTCTCTCTCTCTCTCTCTCTTTCTCTCTCTCTCTTTTACCTTTTAATTGGGTTGTATGGTGTGTGTGTGTGTGTGTGTGACATATTTCTCTTAAAAGTATTTTTTTTTTTTTTTGTGGTCCATGTGGTTCTCATGTGAGAAGTAAGCTGCTTTCTAGGTTACTCTCATGCCATCTTGGCATGGATTGATTGAAGTGGATTTCATAGTTATAATAGATGTACATAAACTCATCTAATATTATTCTTAATAACAGGATCATTTTTATTGTTGGTTTTTTGTTTTTGTACTTTGGGCTTGTTATCCCCTAAAGGAGTCAGTGTATCAACCAGATAAAAGAGTTGAAGGAACAGTGTGAAGAAAGGATAGAAGAAGTCACTAAAAAAGGGAATGAAGCTATACTGTCCAGAAATGTCAGTGAAAAAAATGATCTGAAAAATCAGGTGAGTCAGAATTTTATCTGTCCTGATTTCGATCAATACTTATTCTTGACATTTTCTTTCTTTTTTTTCCTTTCAATTATCTGCTTCCCTGTTAACTGTAGTAGTCTTGTCCCTATCTTTTTCTGAATAACTAGAAGATCCCAAACGAGCTCTGATCTATTCTGGTTAATTTGCAACCTTGGGCACTAGATCAAGGGAACTCAACCCTTTTCTCGTTTTTGTCATTTGACAAATGCATATTATTATGTTTGCCTCATGGTGAGCTATAAAGACTCAGTATTTGGAATCAGAAGAGCTTGATTTAACTCCATGTCTGACAACTTAGTGGCTGTGTGATTTTGGACAAATCATTTCACTTAGTCTATTAACTTTTATTAAGCACCAACTATATTCCAGACACTGCTGTGCTAAGTGCTGGGGATGCATAGAAAGGCAAAAAACAATCACAGAGACAGCATGCAAACAACTATGTACAGATGGGGTACATAGATGATAAATCAGAGATGCCATAGAAAGGCACTAGCATTAAGGGAGATTAGGAAAAGTTTCCTGTGAAAAATAGAGTTTTAGCTGGGACTTGAAGGAAGCCAGATAAAGCAAGAGATAGAGAGGGGAAGGGAGAGCATTTGAAGCACTGGAGATGATACAAAGGCACAAACCAGAGGATGGAAGGTCTTATTCAAGGAAAAGCAAGGAAGTCATTGGATTACAGATTCCATGGTGGAATTTAAAGAAAAAAGATTAGAAGTTTTGTGGGGAGGAGGAACTGGTTATAAAGGTCTTTTAATGCCAAGTAATTTAATATTTGGTCCTGGAGGTAATAGGGAACAACTTTGGTTTGCTGAATGGAGGAGTGACATAGTCAGACTTGTGTTTTAGGAATATCACTTTGGCAGGAGAGTGACAGGTAGATTGGAGCAGGGAGAAACTCCTTGTTTCTTTTGTACTATTGGAATTTTTGTTGTGTTGAATAGCTCTTGAAATATGTGATCCATTTTTACATACGAGAAGGGATTTTTGTTATATGAATTATATTATAGATAGCTTGTTTACAAGCTCTCTCTCTTTTGTGATTCACAAGTTAATACCATCCAGTTCTTTGGGGGGTATTAGAATTCAAGCTAATCTTTCTATTTCTGAAGGACTTAGTTCTTGATTCAACTTCTTTTGTTATCACTGTACAGTTTATATTTAATTTGGCATGTGAAATGACCTTAACAGTTATTCACTCTGACCCTTTCTAAAAGCATGAATATTTTCTATAGTTTTCTTAAATTCAGCGGATGGAAAACTAGCTATTTGGTCTTTCCCACCAAAAAATGTCTTGTGTTTACTTTGTATCTCTTTTGTTTCCCCCCAGTAGATTGTATATTGCTTGAGGGCAAGGATTGTTTAATTCTGTCTCTGAATCTTTAAGTGCCTTAGACATAGTACTTGGTAGAAATTTAATAAATGTTTATTAACAAATGTAATTTATGTATTTGTGGTGTTTTAGCAAACTATCAACCATCAGCCAGAGCCCAATCAACCTGAATCAAAATTGGACAATTTGGTTCCTGAAAGACCCAGCTCTCCTTCTGAAAAAACTCCAAATGAAGAAAAAGGAGGTAAATTGGATCTAGGCAATTAGGTCTCTTCTAGCCATGTTCAGTTAAAAATAGACATAAGATCTCAACAGCCAAATAGAAAGAAATGAGGTGTAATTCTGAGGTGCAGATTCATATCTCCAGGATTTACAGAGTGACCCCATACTTTGTCACATCTTCCCATAAGTCAGCAGTGAAAGAGGGCAATTTATTCTTGGAACACTTGCCTTAGATAAGTTAGGAATAGGCTGTGTGTCTATCAGGTCACAAACATGAATGAAGATGACCATGGGCATAAGTCTTGTTAAAAAGTAGATGAGTTCCAATTAGGGTTTCAAAGATGATTGAGGCCACATTGATTGGGTCTATAACTATTATCAGAAAGTATTGCTCTCTGAAAAAAGTAATGGATATGAAGAATTCTAATCTATTAATTGATCCAAAGGAAAGTAAACAGAACCAGTATGTAGTATACATAATGACCACAACACTGTAGATAGAAAGAATAAAAGAAGAAATTGAACAGGATAGAATTATAATAACCAAACATGGCCAGAAAAAATAGTTGAGAAAATGCACTTCTCTTTTTTCTTTGTAGACCTGAGAGACTATGGATGTGGAACATTATATTTACTCTCAGATTCTTTTTTATACATTGGTTAGTTTTGCTAGATTGCTTCCTCCCCTTCCCACCCCCAATTTTTTTTTTCATTGTTTGTTCCAAATGATGGTTAAGAGGAGAGGGGGATATATATTCAGAAATGAGATTGTTTTTTAAAAAGGGTATCAATAAAAAATTGTTAAGTTTTTAAGAAAAGTTAATTGAAAAGTTGTTTTATAGAGCTAGGAAAAATAATGAAATTCCTCTGGAAGAATAAAAGGTCAAGAATAATACCAAGGGAATTAAGAGAAGAAAATACAAAGGATGGTGGCCTAGCATACCAGATTTAAAACTCTGTTATAAAGAGGTGCTCATCAAAGTCATATGGTACTAGCTAAAAAATGGAGTGGTAGATCAGTGGAATAGATTAATACATGTGACACAATAGTCAATGATTATAGTAATGTAGTTTTTGATAAACGGTAGTTAATTGGCGTTATTAGAAAAAAATTAATGTAGCCAATCTATTCCCTCAAATTGACTGATTCTTAGTTGGTCACTCTCTCTTGTATTTGCTCAGTTACAAATAACTAGAAACTTTAGCACCTGGAATAAGAACTCATTATTTCACAAAAATTGCTGGGAAAACTAGAAAATAACATGTCAGAAACTTGTCATTGACCTACATTTCACACCCCATACCAAAATAAAGTCAAAATGGGTACATGAGTTAGGTATAAAGGGGAATACTATAAGCAAATTAGGAAAGCAAGGGATAGTTTACCTGTCAGATTTTTTTTTTTTTTTTTTTTTGCTGAGGCAATTGGGGTTTAAGTGACTTACTCAGGGTCACACAGCTAGGAAGTGTTAAGTGCGGGGAACGGATTTGAACTCAGGTCCTCCTGACTTCAGGGCTGGTGCTCTATCCACTGTGCCACCTAGCTGCCCCACCTGTCAGATCTTTAGAGAAGGGAGAAGGGAGAAATTTATGGCCAAAGAGAACATGAAATGCAAAATGCACAACATTAATTAATTTCAATTAAAAAGTTTTTACACAAACCAAACCAACATAGCCAAGTGTAGAAGAAAAGCACAAAGCTGGGAAAAAAAATTTTTATAGGCCAGTGTTTCTGATAAAGGTCTCATTTCTAAAATATGTAAAAAACAGAGTCAAATTTGTTAGAATTCCTCAATTGATATATGGTCAAAAGATATGAATAGACAATTTTCAGATGACGAAATTAAAGCCATCTATAGTTGTATGCTATAAATTTAAAATGCTTTAAATCGCTATTGATTAGAGAAATGTATATTAAAATAACTCTTGAAGTGCCACCTCAACACCTCTCAGATTGGCTAAAATGACAGGAAAAGATGATGAGGGAATGTGGTAAAACTGGGGTACTAAAGCATTGTTGGTGGAATTGTGAAATGATCCAACCATTCTGGGGAGTACTTTGGAATTATGTCCAAAAGGCTATAAAACTGTGTTATCCTTTGATCCAGCAATGCCACTACTGACTCTGTATCCCAGAGAAATAAAAAAAGAGGGAAAAGGACCCACATGTGCAAAAATGTTTGTAACAACTCTTTTTGTGGCAGCAAAGAATTGGAAAATGAGTAGATGCCCATCAGTTGGGAATGGCTAAACAAGTTATAGTACGTGGAAGTAATGGAATGTTAGTGTTCTATAAAAATTGATGAATAAGCTTTTTCTAGAAAGGCCTGGAAAGATTTACATGAATTAATGCCGAGTGAAACAAGCAGAACCAGGAAAACGGCAACAGCAAGTTTACATAATGATAAGGAATGAACTTGCTTCATCTCAATGATTCAGTGATCCAAGGCAGTCCCAATAAACTTTGGATGGAAAATGCTGTCCAAATATATATAGAGAATTATGGAGACAGCATATGTTGATTTGCATTTAATGCTCATTTTTTCCCTTTTTTTTTTCCTCTTATGGTTTTTCCCTTTTCTGATTTTTTTTTCTCCCAACATGATTCATAAGGAAATATATTAAAAAAGAATGTATATGTATAATCCCCCCAAAAAAGTTTCTACATGTAACTGTAATATGTAAAATGTTGTTTCTATATGTAAAAAATAAGTTAAAAAAAACTTTTCTAAAAAAATTAATTGGAGCCACTAGAAAAAAAATTAATGTGGCCAATCTATTCCCTAGAATTGATGATTCTTAGTTGGTCACTCTCTCTTTTTTTTTTTTTTATTAAAGCTTTTTATTTGCAAAACATATGTATGAGTAATTCTTCAACATTGACCCTTACAAAGCTTTCTGTTACAAATTTTACCCCCTAGTCCCCACCCTTTCCCTAGATGGCAGGAAGTCCACTACATGTTAATTATGTTAAAATACTTGACAAATCTAATATATGTATACATATTTCCACCCTTATCATTGTTGTGCAAGAAAAATTGTATCTACAAGAAAAAAAATCAGAGAAAGGAAACACAATCCAAGTAAACATCAATAGAGAGCATGAAAATGTTATGTTGTGGTCCACTTTTCATATCTCTCTCTCTGGGTGTATATGGCTTTTTTCACTGAACAATTGAAACTGGTTTGAAACATTTTATTATTGAAGAGAACCATGTCCATTAGAATTGATCACCATATAGTATTGTTGCTGCCCTCTAACGGTCTCCTGGTTCTGCTCATTTCACTCAGCATCAGTTCATGCAAGTCTCTCCAGACCTCTCTGAAATTGTCCTGCTGGTCGTTTCTTACATAACAATAATATTCCATAATATTCATATACCATAATTTATTCAGCCATTCTCTAATTGATGGGCATCCATTCAGTTTCCAGTTTCTAGCCACTACAAAAAGGGCTGCCACAAACATTCTTGCACATGTGGGGCCCTTTCCCTCCTCTAAGATCTCTTTGGGATATAAGCCCAATAGAAACACTGCTGAGTCAAAGGGTATGTACAGTTTGATAACTTTTTGAGCATAGCTCCAAATTGTTCTCCAGAATGGTTGGATCCGTTCACAGTTCCACCAACAATGTATCAGTGTCCCAGTTTTCCCACATCCCCGCCAACTTTTGTCATTATCTTTTCCTGTCATTTTAGCCAATGTGACAGGTGTGTAGTGGTATCTCAGAGTTGTCTTAATTTGCATTTCTCTGATCAATAGTGATTTGGAGCACCTTTTCATATGACTAGAAATGGTTTTAATTTCATCATCTGAAAATTGTTCATATCCTTTGACCACTTATCTATTGAAGAGTGGCTTGAATTCTTATAAATATGAGACAGTTCTCTATATATTTTAGAAATGAGGCCTTTATCAGAATCCTTAAATGTAAAGATGATTTTCCAATTTATTTCTTCCCTCCTAATCTTGTCTGCATTAGTTTTGTTTGTACAAAAACTTTTTAACTTAATATAGTCAAAAGTATCTAAGTGGTGTTCAATTAAGAGTTCCAGTTCTTCTTTGGACATAAATTTATTCCATCTCCACAGGTCTGAGAGGTAAACTATCCTATGTTCCTCTAATTTACTTATAATATCACTCTTTATATCCAAATCATGAACCCATTTAGATCTTTTCTTGGTATGTGGTGTTAGGTGGACCACTCTCTTTTGTATTTGCTCAGTTTCAAATAATTAGAAAAAAAAAGAACAAAACACAAAACTAGCTAAGGCTTTCATACCTGGCCTCACTTGTGGGCAACTTACTGTGAATAGTGGAGACCCAACAGTTCTCTAAAATTTAACATTGGAAAAATCCCAGATCCAGAAAAGGGTGTGAGTGATCTCCCTTTTTCTCTTCCTCTGGTCATGGAGAAATAAGTGACTTCAGGGTGTGATCATCGAGAAGGCTCTGCAGATGGAAGGAGGTAGAATTTCTTTCTCAAGCATTTGTGATACATTGTTTTTCTTTTTTTTTTTTAATTAAAGCTTTTTATTTGTATAACATATGTATGGGTAGTTCCTCAGCATTGATCTTTACAAAGCCTTCCATTACAAATTTTACCCCCAGTCCCCTCCCCTCCCCTCCCCTAGATGGCAGGAAGTCCACTACATGCTAATAATGTTGAAATACTTGACAAGTTGTGCAAGAAAAATCCTATCTACAAGAAAAAAAAGAAAATCAGAGAAAGGAAACACAATGCAAGCAAACCTCAGTAGAGAGCATGAAAATGTTATGTTGTGGTCCATATTTCACATCCCTCTCTCAGGGTGTATATGGTCTTCTTCACTGAACAATTGGAACTGGTTTGAGACAATTCTTTGTTGCAGAGAGCCATGACCATCAGAATTGATCATCGTGTAATACTGTTGTTGCCGTGTACAATGATCTCCTGGTTCTGTTTGTTTCACTCAGCATCAGTTCATGCAAGTCTCTCCAGGCGTCTCTGAAATCGTCCTGCTGGTCGTTTCTTACAGAGCAATAATATTCCATAACATTCGTATACCATAATTTATTCAGCCATTCTCCAATTGATGGGCATCCATTCAGTTTCTAGTTTCTTTTCTTTTTTTTTTTATTAATACTTTTTATTTGTAAAACATATGTATGGGTAATTCCTAAACATTAACCCTTACAAAGCTTTCTGTTACAAATTTTTCCCCCCCTACTCCCCACCCCTCCCCTAGATGGCAGGATATCCACTACATGATAATTATGTTAGAATGCTTAAGAAATCGAATATATGTATAGTTATTGCCACACATCATTTTTTGTGCAGGAGAAATCGTATCTACAAGAAAGAATAATCCAATAAAGGAAATACAATGCAAGCAAACCTCAATAGAGAACATGAAAATGTTATGTTGTGGTCCACATTTCACATCCCTCTCTCTGGGTGTATATGGCTTTCTTCACTGAACAATTGGAACTGGTTTGAAGCATTTCATTGTTGAAGAGAGCCATGTCCATCAGAATTGATCATCGTATAGTCTTGTTGCCGTGTATAATGATCTCCTGGTTCTGCTGATTTCACTCAGCATCAGTTCATGCAAGTCTCTCCAGGCCTCTCTGAAATCCTCCTGTTGGTCATTTCTTACAGAACAATAATATTCCATAACATTCATATACCATAATTTATTCAGCCATTCTCCAATTGATGGGCAGCCATTCAGTTTCCAGTTTCTAGCCACTACAAAAAGGGCTGCCACAAACATTCTTGTACATGTGGGTCCCTTTCCCTCCTCTAAGATCTCTTTGGGATATAAGCCCAATAGAAACGCTGCTGGGTCAAAGGGTATGTACAGTTTGACAACTTTTTGTGCATAGTTATAAATTGCTCTCCAGAATGGTTGGATCCGTTCACAGTTCCACCAACAATGTATCAGTATCCCAGTTTTCCCACATCCCCGCCAACTTTTGTCATTATCATTTCCTATCATTTTAGCCAATGTGACAGGTGTGTAGTGGTACCTCAGAGTTGTCTTAATTTGCATTTCTCTGATCAATAGTGATTTGGAGCACCTTTTCATATGACTAGAAATAATTTTAATTTCATCATCTGAAAATTGTCTGTTCATATCCCTTGACCACTTATCTATTGAAGAGTGGCTTGAGTTCTTATATATATATATGAGACAATTCTCTATATATTTTAGAAATGAGACCTTTGTGATACATTGTTTTTCATGCAAACTTTGTTCTTCCTACAGTGAAGACCAATGAAATCTTGACTCCCAATGAAGAGGAGGCTCAGAAGGAGAACCAGGGAAGTGAGCTGCTGCCTGGAGAGCAGAATTTTAACCGCAAAGACCAACAAAAAGAGAACCCTGAACTCAAAGAATCTGCTCAGGCCCAGAAGGGGCAGGATGAAAATCATGAAGCTGATGAGCCAGAGAGGGATGAACTCGTCATCAGGGAAGAGGAACAACACGGTGAGCAGAAGGATGCTAAAGATGGTAAGTAAAGAGGATTTCTGAGTGAGACTTAGGCTGGCATCTCTTCACTTAGGAACAACTATTCTCTTCTTTATGGAAATGGGTTCTGTGAATTTTGTAGAGCCGGTGTTCACATTTTTTAGTGTTTTCCCAGGAAAGAAGCAAGCAAGCTTTTATTGAATGTTTCCTTAGTTCCAGTCACTGAACTAAGTGCTGGGATACAGCTCTAAACCAAAAAACCCTGTCCTTAGGGAGCTTACATTCTAATGGAGAAGAAAAGGCGAAGGGACCTAAAAAGCTGAAGCAAAGGTGGGTTGGGGAGAGGAGAAAATATAGTGGGGAGAGAAGACCTAAAAAGAATTTCAGCTTGACCCAGAATAAGAAGAGGGATTAAGTAGGCCAGTATTGAGAAGAAGTGATTTGAGGCACTTCATGCAACATGAATGTAATTCTTATGGTTGTTTTTCATAAAATGAAAGAGATGTGAACTTAACTGTCTCCTCAGAACTTTCTAGTTTTTTTTTTTAAGTAGTAATTAAATCCTGTGAATGGTATGAGGGCCTGCTACTATGTTAGGGTTATAGCCTTAGTTTTGATTTATTATATTTTAATCTATTTTCCATTTGAAATTTAATTTAAAATTCCAATTTAAAATTTAAAAATCCCGCTTTACTGCTTTACATAGGAGAAAATGAAAACAGCTTAGATTTGCATTTAATATACCTCACAGTTTGTCTTCCACCTAATTTTCCAGCCTTGTTTCACCTTGTTCCTCCTATAATTTATACTCCTGGGTCTTGTTCTTAATCTAGCCCCAAGTCACTACTTTGTTTTTGCATATGCTTAGAATATACTTTCTTAAACTTTTCACAAGAATTTCATAAGATCTCAGATTTAGAAATGGAAGAAGAGAGACCTCAGGGATGATTTCGTTTATTATTGTTGGGTCATTTCAGTTGTATCCAAAGATACTAGAGTAGTTTCCATTTTTACAGATAAGGAAACTGAGACAGAGTATTAAGTGATTTGCTCCAGAGCTACTAAGTGTCTGAGGCTGGATTTGAACTGTTAAAGATAAATCTTCCTGATTCCAAGCCGCACCATCTAATTCCTATATAATTTAGTACAATCCCCTTATTTTACTGATATAGAAACTAAAGCCCATATAGGTTACGGGATATAGCCAGAGTCACAGTATATTATCAGAGGTAGCATTTTAAACCCAAGGCCTCTTGTTGAAAGAGCCAGTGCTCTTTGCATTATACTAAGATGCTTCCCAACTACTCTTTAAGATTTTTCTTAATAATATAGGTACCTCAAGTGACCTTGACAAATCACTTAACCCTTATTACCTTGCAAACAAACAAACAAAAAACCCAAACAAATAAGGATATATTATTCCCTTATGTGAAGTTTTCTCTCATTTTTATAAATCCTTCCCTTTCTACTTCTGGGGATGGAGGTAATCTCTCCCTCTTCAGATTTTCTTACAATATTTTGTCTGATTGTCTTCTACCTCTTCTATGTATTAAGACTCTTCTTGTTCCCCAGTTGAGGGATGAGATTGTATCATCTTTGATCTCCTAGCACGTAGCAGTACACCTTGGAATATAATAGGCATGTAATATGGTTTTTGAATTGAGTTATTCTGGATCTTGGGATTCCAGATTTTAAATTGGAAGAGATTTTAAGGACACTACCCATACTCTGGCCTTCATCTTCCTTATCTGAGCCATGAGGAGTGTCAGACACAAGGCATGGCCTACTACACTCCTGAGTGCAGTAATTTTAGTCATTGGGAAATATTTCACAAAATAAATAGAAATATCAATATGTATTGTGTAGGTCTTTTTTAAGTCATTACAAGACCCTGAAGGATTTTGTGTTACAGTTTAGTACATCCTCTTCCTATTTGAGTTTAGCACCATTGAATTTGATGACTTCTCAGATCCCCTTTGTCTGTATAATATCTGGTTTTAAATCTCTTCTTTTTAGAGGAAAAAATAAGACCTAGAAAAAAGAGACTTTTTGATAGATCCACAAGGAGGAAGGAGAGGGGATTTGAAGCTGAGTCCTTGAACATAAAATCCAATTCTTTCCCCATTTGACTGGGCTGGCACTGATTAGCACTGATGATCACACATTGTTAATGACATGTCAAATGACCTGGGTTGGCAGTAGAGCCTGACTCGAAGGCAGAAAAGATCTGGATTTGATCCCATCTGTGACTGCTATTATGTGACTACTGGCAAGTCACCTAATTCTCTAAACTTGAATTCTTTCCTGTATAACAATAAAGATTGTATTTTTGATAGTACTTGTCCCACATATATGTTAACTTTGAAGTCATATGTAAATGCTCTCTATTATTATGTTTTAATATATGTGATATAAACTTTATGGTAAGGCTAGGCTTAAGGGAATAAACCAGTCTTGTTACTTTATCCCACTTTAAGTAATGAAGTGTTGTACTCTGATGCTTTAACCAGATGGGATTTAATTGCCATCAGATCTAATTAATTAAATCCATTACAATGGAGTCGAGAAAGGCCCTTGCTCTCATGGAGCTTACATTCTTGTGTGTGTGTGTGTGTGTGTGTGTGTGTGTGTGTGTGTGTGTAAAATGAATACATTAGAGAGGTGTTAGGCAAAGTACTCTGTAATTACATATAGTGGGATCAGTGGGATAATTTGGAAAGAAGGCTGGTGTCTGGAGGTGAGACCTAGGCTTTTGACAGTATCTGATTAAGCTTGTGGAAGACATGGTTTAATCCATGCATTCTAGATCCATGTTTTTAGGGGCTTGATTCTGATCACCCCAGGTTGTAGCAGGTATAATGATTAGATAATGTAGTTAATATAGCTCATTTTAGTAGTATGACTAATAACCAAAAAGGATTTTTCAAGAGAAGGAAAACTTTCAATGTTTTTTTTTCCCTTTTAGAAACATATATGGATCCCAGCTTGACATCTTAGCTACTTCAGGGATGCATATTTGTTGTGTGGATTTCTTCTATTTCATAGACATTTTGTGAGCTCTTGTACATTCCCCCTTTCTGTCCAAGAAATGTCACATGGTGGTTGATCCTTTAATGAGTCTTTTTGAATTTAGCTAGGTCAATCAACAAAAAACCAAAACAATTATAATCTACCACTGGACTTATATCAGATGTCATTCCAGTATGGTAGTCTTATAGTCTACCGGAATGAGCCTGGAGATTATGTGATCACCACAAAGCCATAATATGAGGTAGGAGAAAGGAGGGCTGGATAGGGGGTAAATTTTTTTTTTAAGGTTTATGTATATTTAAATAATTGTACAGGTATTTCAGATGACCAGTCAACAGAGTCCAGAATTGAATAGAAATGAGACAGAGAGATTAGTCCAAGACTGTTTTTACATTCTTTCTGATGGTCCCAAACTGCTCTTGGACAGACACATGCATTTATCTTAAGATGCATGTTTTCTCCAGTGAGTGTACAGTGAATGTAAGTTGGGGAATGCCACAATTTCTGAAGAATCAAAATTGCAGGTGACCCTAAGGGCAGTGGGAAATATATGACAAGCATAAATAGACTCCTGTATGTTATGAGTGATAACCTGCATTCAAGAAGTGAAATGAAAGTCATTGCTCAGGAAGTACATCAAAGGGCAGGTCAACTAGCAAGAACATGGGAAAACTGCTTGCTGCCTTTAGGACCCCTAAATATTGGAAGGTCTACAGCATGTTGGGTAGAAACTCTAGATGATTTATGAGAAGAGGTAATAAATGACTGCACAGAATGAAAAGGCATGGCTGGCTCACACTATGCATTGTTGGAGGGATTATACACTTGAGTGAGATCATAAATAGATTGAAATAAACAGATTTAAAGGAAATTAGCAATGTGAATGCTTTAATGTGGTTTTTGTTCAGTTTGTTTCTGAATGCTGCTTTTATTATTCCTGATCTTGAAGTAGGGATGCTAAGCATCTTGAAAGAATATATCATTCCACACAACACAGCTCTTCCTCATTTAAAAAAAAAATCAATCTCCAGGCCATTTTTCTTATTAATTTTTGCTTGTAGCAAATGGGAACTATTCCTAAAGAGTGGCAACTACTAATCTGAAATAGATTATTTTCCCAAATAGGGTTTGCCTCTTTTCCATTAAGCTTACTTCCCTCCTAAAAATATTTAATTTCTGGATTTTTTCCGTCATCCTCCCCACAAAGAATATGACTTTTTACTTACAGGGAGTTACAAATGCTAGGTTTAAAGCTAAAAAGGCCTATACATGTGTGATGTGTACTAAAAATTCACATACAGGGTATCCCAAAAGTATTAGTGCTACTTAACATTTTAAAATTGTTGTTTGTTATTATTTTGTTATTGCTTAATAACAAAATTAAAGTGAGACTTTTGGATATTCTATTATGGATTATTACAGGGTATAGTTATTAAAACATTGGCAAAAAGGGTGGGGAGAGTTATAAGATTTAGTAGTTTTTATTTCTCAGTGTTCTATTTCTACATAGTATATCATGATATTCCTAAAACAGAGGTCTGACTCAATCTGGTGTTCACTTGGCAGGTAATAAGCATTTATTAAGTGCTTACTATGCGCTAAGCAGAGAGTGCTAAGCACTGTCTCTTTAAATAAATATATGTGTGTACACACACACACACACACACACACACACACACACACACACACACACAAATACATCCAGCTGGTAAACTGGATAGAGCACTGGATCCAGAGTCAAGAAGATTGAATTCAAATCTACCTTTTAGACACTTCCTAGCTATGTGGCAAGCCAATTTAATTTCTATTTGCCTCAGTTTTCTGAACTGTAAAATGGGAATAATCCTAGTACTTAACTCCTATCATTGTTGTGAGGATCAAATGAGATATTTGTAAAGAGTTTTTGGTATAACATCTGACACATAGTAGGAGTCTTATAAATGCTTATTCCTGTCCTTTTCTTCTTCCTCCTGATCCCCCAAATATAAGCAATGCCCTGCCTGGATTTTCCTCTGAAATGGAGGGAGACCCAAAAGGAACTTTAACCAGTGGGAGCAAGAGGTTGTTCTGGTGGAAGTTCCAGGAACTTCCAGGGTGGGAGAGCAGCTGAGTTATGGAGGCAGAGTCCTTCCAGTCAGAAGCAGAGCCAGGAGAGAATAAACCCCACTTTGGGCTGTCTCTTAGCTCTTGAATCAAAAGTTTCAGTCCTCCACAGCCTGGCTCCCACCCAATTTTCTAGCCTTATTCTCCCTTTGTTACCTTAACTACCCTCAGTGGTCAAGTTGGTTTCTTGCTGTTTCTTACTCATGACTCTCAGTCTTTCATCCCTGGAATATACTCCCTCCTCACCTCTCTTGGAATCCCTAATTTCCTTCGAAGTTCTACTTTATGGGATATTCTCTACATGAGGCCTTTCCTTGGCTCTCTATTTTATTATACTCTCCTGCCCCTCCCCATATTTTATTTATATACTCTTATATGCACATGAGTTCACAGGTACATAACTGTACTTTGGAATACTTTCATCAAATTTCTTCTTTTTTACAGAAGAAACTAAATGATAATAAATAAAAGATCAGTGATTAGTTCAAGGTGGTGCCAGCAGTGCATAAGCAAAATCAGGATCTGAACTCTGTGGCCCCATGATTCCAGATTCATCAGGAAAGTTCAGAACTCTCTCTTGTTTAATCAGGCTTATTTTGGATTGTTTTAATATCTTTCTAGGAGTGAATCAACCCAAACCAGAAATTCCTGAAGACTACAACAATGATGAAAATGAAGCTGAGTCTGAAAGAGACAAGCAGGCGGCTCTCATAGGTGGTAATAACAATCTAAATGGTAAATGTGGCTTGGGGTCTGGTCCTTATTTTATCCTTTTTTTTCTCATAGGACTGTATTACCATTTCAATCCAAGTTATTATCTTGTCAAGCTTAAAACTTTTAGCGACTACCTTTTCTTCTTCAAAAGGCTTTGCAAAAGCCAATTACATTTTTAAAAAATAGATTTATATTGATATGATTCATTTTTATATTGCCTGGATTTCTCCAATTATTCCTCCTGCTCTTCTCTCCAAGAGAGTCATGTTTTACAATAGTTTACTTAAAAACAAGAAGAAAAAAAATTCTGTAAAATCAATTAGAACATTGCAAAAAATGTGACATTAATATGAGTCTTCCAAACCTGTGGATCCTGACTTCTGTAAAGGAGCAGTAGGGAAGAAGAGAGAAAAAGTATCTTCTTATAACTCTTCTCATATCTCCTTTCTGGGGTTTATATAGCTTCATTCTTTATAATTTTGCAACATTCTGTTTCAGTTTCCTTATAATTTTTTCCATTTATGCTGTTGAACTGATTACATTTAATTTTTTTTCATTTTTAAAAATTTATTTTAAAAAATTAAGAGGTAGCATTAAGAACCAAATTTCATGCCAGGGAATTTTCTGGAGATTACATATTATGCTGAGGTCTCTTTAGAGTTGTTCATTCATAATTGATGGATTCATTCGGTATATTTATATTCATATTTATCTTCATGATAAATGCTGCTGCGATCAGGAAGCGCCTCTAATAGAGCTTTGTCTGGAGCCCTCTTCCCTTTTTTTTCTACACTATTTCATTTGGTGATGTCATCAGCTCTATTATCTCTATATTGACAATTCTCATATCTATCTCTATGTTGATAATTTTCATATCTATCCTGCGCTTAAACTTTCTCCCGATTGCTGGTCTTACATTTCTATTTGCCTTTCAGATGTCTCACACAGGATGTCCTGGAGACTTCCTCATAATAAATACCAGTGGTTTCTTGTCAACTCCAGGGAATATAAAACCCTCTGCCATTCAAAGCCCTTTATAATCCAGTCTTCCACCTCTCCTCCAGTCTCACCTTTCTAGTTTTCTCTTACCTTACTCCCCACCATATGCTCTTCCATTCAGTGATACTGGCCTCCTAGATGCTCCTTGAACAAGACACTGTCCTTGCTTCAAATGCTGTGCCTCCTTAAATTTGCCTACTGATTTCCTTGGCTTCCTTCAAGCCCCAACTAACATCCCACTTTAGACAGGAAACATTTTGTAACTCCTTTTGTTTCTAATGCCTTTTCTCTTTTAAATTTTTTCCTATTTATCCTGTTTACAGCTTGTTTGTATATATTTATTTTCTTATTGTCTCCATTAGATTGTAAGCCCCCCTTTTTTCCCCTCGTTGCTCAGCACAGTGCTTGACACATAGTAAGTCCTTCATAAGTTTACTGACTGACTCACTTCCCAGAATTTGTTCATTTCTTTTGTTGATATCATAGTAATTTCCATCTGTGACAGTTTTTCTTTTGAGAAAATATTCAGCATTTTAAACAAAATACACTGACATGATAAAAAGTGTTCTCACCAAATAGCTATAACGTGTATGGTTCCATAACAGAAAGATCAGATTTGTAATCAAAAGTTTGAGCCTATGCCCCAGTCCTACCCTCAGCTTTGTGACCATCCCCCTATTAGACTGCTTCTTCCTTTGTGAAACTAGAAAGTTCAGAAAAGTGAGCCTCAAACAAAAAGCCAGACTTCTGGTTTCACTGTTCCAGGGAACTCTCCATGTGGAAACTCTTTCCCAGTGCTGATCATACCTGTTCTAACATAGTAGTTATGGAGATTTGCCTGGGCCACTGTGAGGTGGGGCTTGAACCCAGGCTTTCTTGATATTGTGGCTGCTGATCTCTCCTGAAGGATAAAAAGGACACATATACACAGAGGCAGGTGTACATTTGAGAAGCTCAGAATTATCATGGTGGTAACAGCCTATTCAGGTTTACAGAGATGATAGAATTGGAATCTATGGATCCACAGCTGGAACTCAGATCTTCTGACTTTCAGTCATGTGTCTTTTCTTCCCAGACAGTAATGTCTCTTAGCCTATATAAAAGGTATAGTTCTAAATACCTACAAGCATGACCAAAAGATCTTGACATTGGCTAAATTGAAGAAATGAAGTATAACTGGGATAAAATAAATTTAATGGGTATTAAAAAAATTAGGAACCAAAGGTCATAAAACCAGTTTAACAAATAAAATGGGAGGAGTGTGGCTGTATAGTTTGCCTGAAAAATTTGTAGAAATTTTGGTGGACTGCAAACTCAGTAAAACTGGAGAGTAATGTGGCAGTCTCAAGAATGCTGGTTAAGTGTAAAGCTGCATTAAAAGGCATAGCATTGAGGAAGGGGGTGGTAGTTTCATTCTACTTTGCCTTAGTCAGACCATATCTGGAATAATGGTGTTTGGCTCTGGATGCCACATTTTAGGAGGGCATTGATAAGCTGCAGAGAATGCAGAGGAAGACACCCATGATTGTGAAAGACTTATGCTTTATGGGAATTGATAGAGCTAGGAATGTTTAGCTGAGAGATAAAAAGTGTTAAGTGAAAATATAGTGGCTACCTTCAAGTATTTGAAGGCTGCCATGTGAAAGGGAAATGAAATTCATTCTGCTTGGCCCAACAGAGCAAAACTAGAAACAATGGATAGAAATTGCGAAGAAGATGATTACAGGTTTGATGTAAAGAAAAATTTCCAGACAATTAGAAGTATCCCTAAGATGGGCAGTATCAGGAGAAAGTGGGTTCCTCTTCACTAGGAATCTTTGGGGAGAGACTAATTGACCACATGTTGCAGATATAAAAATAGAGGTTCAAAGCAAAAAGGGCTAGATTTAGAGGTCCTGGATTAAAATTCTCCTTGTGATGCTTTATATTTGCTTTACTTTGGACAACTCATTTTCTGCCATCTGTAAAATGAGGGAATGGGACTACATGGTCTATAATACATCCTTTCCAGATTTAAATCTGAGTAGATGGCCTAATATTAGTTCTTTTCAACTTAGATATTTTATGCCTTGGTATTTTGATAATGATTATTTTATAGATCATAAAATAACCATAACAGAGCATGTACTCATTTACCAAACTATGCTGTTGTAAATCTGCTTCTCATTGCATTATGCTTTGATTCAAAGTCTATTACTAAAGTGCTTTTACTCCTATGAAACTTAGAAATTTGAAAGCTAGGGAGTTCATTCCCACCTTTTCTTGGCACAGAATAGATGTTCTGGGAGCCTCACATTCACCGCCTAATTAACACACTTACAGCTCCATTTTCTAAAGTGGTTTGCCAGAACACAAGAAAGCATTGCACCAGGAGCTGGAATCCTGTGCTATGTCTATCAGAATAATTCTGCAAAAGCTGTTTTGAATCTCTCTTTAAATGTGAGCTAGCAGTTATTTTATAACTTCCTTTAGGAGGGTTCTGAAACTTCCTTCTGAGAGCTGTCACCTGTATGACAGTGGTCTTTATTTAGTGACACTATAATACATACTGAGGAAACAGAAGAAAAAACCAAAAGCCTTTCAAAGATGTTTCTTGGTGAGAGGAATACTCTAATCATCAAATAAAGTTGTATTTAATAATTTGCTATGCTATTTTGAGGCAGCAGAAGGATTTTGAACAATTGTACAATGCAATAGCCATGATGCTGGACTTGGCGTCAGGACTTTGATTTAGATCCAATAAAGGGCTCTGAAACAATTTAGATGGACATGAGCAAACCACTTCTCTAAAGCCCATTTCTCTATCTACAAAATAGGAATATTTTCAGTGCCTGTTCATGGGGAAATTTTGAGGAAAATGTTTTTAAAATTTCATGCAGTATAAAAATGTAAATTATTAGGGAGGGTATGTGTGGGAAGTTATCAGTTCAGACTATAACTTTTAGAGATTTAGACAAATTCCTTTTAGTGAATGTTTAATTCATTTTTGATAGAGGTAGTCTTAGTTCATAGGTCTTAGGACATATTCATGATAAATTAGAAATATAGGCATATATTATGTCTTCCTCTATGTCTTCCACGATCCTGGGTTCCCTCTCCTACATTCTCTGCAGTTTATTATCAATATGCTTCCAAAATTTAATGCTGAGACACCATTGTGAGACTGTCACTACATTTGATAATGCAGTGGAGGCATGTGCCAGTTTTTAATACTTATAGAGGTTAATATTACATGATAGATGTTATGACTTGTTGGTTAAATCTGTGGGATTCATATAATAGTATATATCTTTAAACAGCAAACCTAACTCCCATTATAATAATCCGCTTACATAATCCATGTTATAATATAGTTTGTTGGAACTCATCTATCATGATGGGAAATGGGTGTTGCGAATGTCGGGTTTCTTAAACTGTTAAAACAAGGAATTCTTTTTCCTTTTAGAACCAGATATTGAAGAGCAGAACAAAGATACCATCAATAATAACTTAGTTGAAGAACATGAAAACAAGAATCAAGCAAAGTGAATCCAGGGTTAAAGAGAGAGCTCACAATAGATGATCCCTGTGACAATGGAACATTCATAAGTATGAAGCAATCTAATGTGTGCACTGGGAGATGAATGTTGGGAAATTTAAAATGTACACAAGATGCTGATAAGGGGGGCGGAATAAGAATGTCAAATGATCAAACAAGATTTAGGTTGGTTTGTTTTTCCTTGGAATCAGCTTTAAGACTTCTAAACAGGTAGAGATTTTTACAAAGGAAAAATTGACCACTTTTTTTTTTTTCCCATTGGAAAAAGGGATAATCCATGAAAAGACTGTCCTTGAAATAGCCTAGAAGTCATATTTCAAATATGACTCTTACTGTGATAACATGGCTTCAGTTATTCTTAAATGTTATTAAAAACTGTGATAAGAGTGCAGCTCTTCTGGTCATTAAGAATAAAATCCGTTCTGCTCTATGGGACCCTCAGAACTTGGTTCTTTTTTTTTTTTTTTTTTTTTTTGCTATGGAGTCTATTTCTCCTTTTGTTACTCAGTGTGTCACTCTTAAATCTGTTTTCAAGGTAAGCAATATACATATTGAGCACTGGATAACTGGCTCTCCTGCTTTGAGACAGATACACTTCTTGGTAATTCTGATAATCAGAATAGTCCTTAAATACTGACGGTTAATACACAAAACATTACTAGCAACATTTTAAGGCAAGACTAAATGGACATTTCTTGTTTTGGTTGTGTGCATTTTAGTTTTATAAAAAATCATTATGTAACAATTTTAAAATGATTATAACTTTCTATGTAGGTATATTTCCTTTTCAATTGGGAACTTCTCTAGTAAGTCATTATTATGAGCAAAGGAGACCTATGATTAACATATAAACACAATTGGAATTGGAGTATTAATATAATATGGGCATTTTTGCAGCAGAGAACACAAAGACAGGAATGTAGAATTATTACTAAAGTTACTTTGATTTTGAAGTGAATCCATGCCTACTTGGGTTAAAACAAATTTAATAGAAGGTAGATATACTATGTTCTGGATTTGGGAAGGCTTTCTCTCTAAGAGAAAGGAAAAAATGAGGGGTTTTTTGGTTCTACATTTTACATAGTAATTTGTAAGGGGGAAAAGTAACTCATGATGTACCAAAATTTCTTCTGATCTAAATAACTTAATTTTGGAAATGAATTCACCTTCTTTTGCAATTGAATAGTTAAAATGACTATTTTGTTAGAACACTGACTATGAACATAGGTAATAGATTTGACATTTGTGCCTAATATTTTAGGGAAAGAGGTTTCCAACAAAACTATCTATGAAATTACTTTTTGAATGCAAATGCCCATAATATAAAAATCTCAAAATATTATATGGCATATAATAAATTAAGAAAATAGTTTGCCTTTAAGATATAGTTAGAAACATAGTTTTAGAATTGGAAGGGGGCCTTAGGGATAATTTCATCTATTTCCCTAATTTGAAATAAAAGCAAATAGAACTTTAATAAAGTTAAATAACTTTCCAATAACCTTCCAACACTGCACAGAGCTAGCACAAAAACCCAGGTCTCATGAATTGTGATCCAATGTTCTTTTCATTATACCACACTGCATTGATAAGGATTAATGTCACAGACAGGTCATGCTACAACATCTTCCTTATTTAGTCTTCTAGCTTCCTCCTTACTCCATTAACAAGACTGACCATTTTTTAAGACCAAGAACTTACTATAAAGCATTTCCACAATTCCATGGTTTTTCAGACATTAATCCCTTGGTGGCCAGCCTTGGGATAAAGATTGCACTTTGGAAGCAAGGCTAGTCCTTAGAGAATGATTGAGACTGGGGCTGGTCCTGTCTAAAGTTTATTATTAGTACAACCTGTCAGAATTTGTACCATGTAGGTAAAATAGCTTTTGAGAACCAAGGTCACCCTCCTGTGATAATAGGGAAAAAAAAATCAGTAGATAGTAAAGACAATTGAAGGGCATAAAAATGAACTTAAAAAAAAAAATAAGATCCTGCCTAAGCTCTTTGTAACTTACTGATAGAGATGATACATAAAATTTTTCCTGCCTTTGCAATAGTGTCCACAAAGTCTCATCCTGCTCTTATTCGTGCAGTGATACATTCAGGGGTTGGAAAACAAAATCAACCATGGTCAGTTCATCCACTAAAACCATTTTACTTGCCCATAATAGAATCTGACCCACCATCAAAGACAGGACATTTGACATGTTTTTTCCCCCTTGTTGGTCATGGTTTGGACTGAGTCATCCACATTAAATTCTGAGCCCTCTTGTGGCCATTCACACATATGAGGCAGCAAGCTGTGGAGAGGCTAATCCTCTCAGGATAATGTCAAATAGGCATCCAGTCCAGTTTTAATAGCACGAGGTGCTAACCAGTTAAAAGAGTAGTTTTTCTAAGTAGCAACAAACTACTTGTCCAAGCACACTGTCATTCACAGGCATTTTTCTCCTTTACTAAAATTTAAGGAACTCAGTTTTCCCCAAATTAAGTTAAATTAGCTTCATCTAATATAAAGGCAATAGGAATATTCACAAAAGAGAATCTTAAGGTAATTTCCCCTTACAACTTTAGCCATGTGCTCTGAACTGTTAAGCAACTTTTCTCCAAGGGATACCATTAATAGTTTTATTATGTTAGGTCCCTTCTAAAATGAAGGGGATAGGATGTTGACAGAATTAACTTTTTAAAGTAAATCACCAGCTTACCACTATTACACATTTTGAAGGAAAGATATCTTTAGTGTTATGGGGTTTGGGGAGTCGGGGATAGGGTGGTAATGGCTATTCTTACTATTTGTTAATCTTTTGCTTGTAATAAAATTGGAATGGTGAAATTTTTTAAATCATGGATCATTTTGGGTAGATTTGATCCATTCCTACAGGCTTAATCAGTTTATATTATGAGATAATGAAGGGGATAATGTTTACTTAACTTGGAAAAACTTGTCTAACATTTTTGTTTTAAATGTTTGATTTGAAATTGTTTTAACTTTAGCAAAATATTTAATATTTTAAAATAAAAATGAATTATGTTCTGTGCTTGGGTTATTGCATTATTTTATTCTACTAAAGTTGCAGAACATTAATGTCTTTTTGATGATGTATTCAATTAAGACTGTTATGACAGATGGCCACTCATCAGAACCCAGGACTTACATTTAACACATTTAATAAGCAGATGCTGATTTATGAATAACACAGTATTTTTTTATTTGTTTTGCAAGGCAATTGGGATTAAGTGACTTGCCCAGGGTCACACAGCTAGTAAGTGTTAAATGCCTGAGACTAGATTTGAACTCAGATCCTACTGACTCCAGGGCTTGTATTCTATCCATTGCACTATCTAGCTGCCCCCAAGTATTATAGTATTAAATATTTGTTTATTCTCTATATATCTTGGCTATTAGACAACTGTCAAATTTCATAGAAATTCAATATGCACTAATAAAATTAGTGCAACATTTAAATTTTGTGTTCAGAATTACTTTATCTTTTATAATTAATGCCTTTATTTGTTTGGATAAAATTCATGTTCTACCTATGGCATGTGATTTTGTTTTCTTTCCTATCATCTTTAATATTTAGGTTGCTTATCCTTTTGAATTTTTCATGGAAAATGGTGTAAGATATTGGTCATTGCCTAACTTTCTGCTAGACTTTTCTAGTTTTTTCAAAAGTTATCAAGGTATTATCTTCAAAGTAATAAAGTTTATCACATTAATCCTCTTTTTTTTTTTTTTTTTAAAACCAGATTTCCCTATTTTTTCCAGGCTTGAAGTGCGGTAGTCACTTATGGACTTGGTACTACAATTAATCACTATGGAAGTCATACTCATGTTTCCAAACTGGGCTGGTTCATTCCTCCTTAGACATTTTGCTGCCTTCTTCTTACCCCTCTCCCAGTCTTTGGAGCTCACCACATTGGTTCTCAATTTAATAATAAAACCTAATTGACATAGTCTACTGTAGCTTTAAAATCCTATGCACAAGTAATTCACCAACCTCAGTTTCTTCAGCAATGGGCATTACATACATGTACAATCATACCTGGCCATCATGTTACTTTCAAAACTGTTGTCCTTGTCTGTTTCCTTCTGTTCTCTTTAGTCTTAAATACAAAAACAAACTTTTAAATGGCTCTGTTTTCTGTAGCATCACTGTTACCTATTGCTCCCCTCCTCACCTTCCATTTAAAGGAGAAAAAATTTAATTTCTTGTAACATAAGCATAGTTGAGCAGAATAAATCTATACAGAGGCCATGTCTCAAAATGGGTGTCTTTCATTACCTTGAGTCTGTCACTCCATTTAGGAGGTAATGTTTTATTTGAGATCTTCTAGAGATGCACCTAGCCATTGCATTGATCAGCATTCTTAAAACTTTAAAAGGTTTTCTTTATAATGTAGCTATAGAAATTGTTCTGGTTCTGCTCATTTCACTATCCTTCAGTTTCTACTTACCTGGATTCTCTAAAAAGGTTTCTTTCAACATTTCTTACTGTATAATCTTTGCACATTTATATAGCACAATTAATTCAGCTTCTCCCCAGTTGATGGACATCCCTTCAATTTCTAATTCTTTGCCACAAAAAAGTTGCTATAGTTTGTACAAAAGTCTCTTTTTGCTCTTTAGGATACAGACCTAGTAGTGGTATTCCAAATTGTTTCCCAGAACATTTGAATTAGTTCACAGCTCCCAACAGTGCACTAGTGTCTCAATTTTCCCATATCCTCCCAATATTTGTCATTTTCCCCTGTCATATTAGCCAATCTGACAGATGTGACATGGTACTTTAGAGTAGTTACACTTTGCATATCCCTATTCAATAGTGATTTAGAGCATTTTTTCATATAACTATAGCTTTCCTTCATTTGAAAAGTGCCTGTTGATATTCTTTGATTATCAATTTGGGAATAACATTCTCTCTCTCTCTCTCTCTCTCTCTCTCTCTCTCTCTCTCTCTCTCT
>JAJPUD010001505.1:73459-108819 GCA_023553655.1 Myrmecobius fasciatus | reverse complement strand
CTCTCTCTCTCTCTCTCTCTCTCTCTCTCTCTCTCTCTCTCTCTCTCACTCACTCACTCTCTCACTCTCTCTCTCTCTCATACCACATGTATGGGTAGTTCTTCAACACTGATTCTTACAAAGCTTTCCTTTACAAATTTTTCCCCCCAGTCCCCTCCCCTCCTCTACATGGCAGAAGGTCCACTACATGTTAATTTTGTTGCAGAGAGCCATGTCCATCAGAATTGATCATCATGTAATACTGTTGTTGCTGTGTATGATGATCTCCTGGTTCTGCTCGTTTCACTCAGCATCAGTTCATGCAAGTCTCTCCAGGCCTCTCTGAAATCGTCCTGCTGGTCGTTTCTTACAGAGCAATAATATTCCATAATATTCATATACCATAATTTATTCAGCCACTCTCCAATTGATGGGCATCCCTTCAGTTTCCAGTTTCTAGCCACTACCAAAAGGGCTGCCACAAACATTCTTGCACATGTGGGTCCCTTTCCCTCCTTTAAGATCTCTTTGAGATATAAGCCCAATAGAAACACTGCTGGGTCAAAGGGTATGCAGTTTGATAACTTTTTGACCATAGTTCCAAATTGCTCTCCAGAATAGTTGGATCCATTCACAGTTTCACCAACAATGTATCACTGTCCCAGTTTTCCCACATCCCCTCCAACATTCATCATTGTCTTTTCCTGTCATTTTAGCCAATCTGACCGTACACCATTTCTTTCATCAATTTTCTTCTCCCTCCTTTTATTACTCTCCCCTATTTCCTGTAGGGTAAGATAGATTTTTATACTCAGATGAGTATCTGGGTATACTCTGAGTATTACTCAAATTTCCTCTTTGAGCAAATTCTGTTGAAATTAAGGTTCATCGGATCCAACCATTCTGGAGAGCAATTTGGAGCTATGCTCAAAAAGTTATCAAACTGTGCATACCCTTTGACCCAGCAGTGTTTCTATTGGGCTTATATCCCAAAGAAATCTTAAAGGAAGGAAAGGGCTCCACATGTGCAAGAATCTTTGTGGCAGCCTTTTTTGTAGTGGCTAGAAACTGGAAACTGAATGGATGCCCATCAATTGGAGAGTGGCTGAATAAATTACGGTATATGAATGTTATGGAATATTATTGCTCTGTAAGAAATGATCAGCAAGATGATTTCAGAGAGGCCTGGAGAGACTTGCAGAAACTGATGCTGAATGAAACGAGCAGAACCAGGAGATCATTATACACAGCAACAATATTACATGATGATCAACTCTGATGGACATGGCTCTCTGCAAGACATGCCTCAAACCAGTTCCAATTGTTCAGTGAAGAAAGCCATATACATCCAGAGAGAGGGATGTGAAATGTGGATCACAACATAACATTTTCATGCTTTCTATTGATGTTTGCTTGCATTGTATTTCCTTTCTCTGATTTTTTTTCTTATAGATAGGATTTTTCTTGCACAACAACTTGTCAAGTATTTTAACATTATTAACGTGTAGTGGACTTCCTGCCATCTAGGGGAGGGGAGGGGACTGAGGATAAAATTTGTAACAGAAAGCTTTGTAAAGATCAATGCTGAGTAACTACCCATACATATGTTATGCAAATAAAAAGCTTTAATAAAAAAAAAAAGGTTCATTCACTTCCCCTACACACATACTATGAAAGTTATTTTGAGCCTCATATGTAAGATAGTTATCCTAATTTACCTTTTCCTTCTCCTTTCCATTTTCTCACTCCTTAATTTTTTTAGATGTCATCCTGTGCCCTTTGTCTATATACATACTTCTAATTTATTCTAATAATGAGAAAGTTCTTAGGAGTTAAAATATATTCTCATGTAGGGATATAACCAGTTTGACGTCATTGAATCCTTTGATTTCTCTTTCCAATTTACACTTTTAGGCTTGAATCTTGTATTGAAAGTCAAATTTTCTGTTCAACTTTGATCTTTTCATCATGAATGTTTAAAAGTCTTCAATTATATTAAGCATCCATTTTTCAACCTGGAGGATTTATACACTGGGTTTTGATGGGTAGGTGACTCTTGCTGGTAATTCTAGCTCTTTGTCCTCCATAATTAGTTTCTCCTTGCCCAATTCTAACTTTTAAGGAATTATTTTCTTCATTGAGTTTTAATACTTCCTTTTCCATTTGGCCAGTCCTGCTTTTTTAAAGGTGTTTTCTTGATTTAGGGGCAGGATTGTGCTTCCTTTGTGAAGATACTGATTTTTTCATGATTTTCTTGCATTCCTCTCATTTCTTTTCTCAATTTTCCCTCTACTTCTCTCATTTTAAAAATCTTTTTTGAGCTCTTCCAGGACTTCTTTTGGGGCCTGGGACCAAGTTTACATTTTTCTTTGAGGCTTTGGATGTAGCAGTTTTGACTTTGTTGTCTTCATCTGAGTTTGTGTTTTGATATTTTCCTGTCACTATAGCAACTTTCCAGGGTCAAGTTCTTTTTATATTGTTTGCTGCTTCTCCTCCCCTACTCCCCCAGAACTGATGGGTTCTGCTGAGGTGGAAGGAGCACTTCCCAAGCCTCGGTCTGTTATTTTATGCTGCCATTTTTAGAACTAGTTCTTGGCAGTGGCAGGGGAAGAAAAAAGATGTGGTCTTCAAAGTGGTAAAAAGAGATGTCTGCAACTTTCCTAGCCTGTGAGCAACCATAAGTACTTTGCCACTTTGGAAATTGTGGACCAGTGTAAGCTCTGGTGTTCTAGTAAACTGGAATCATGCAATGGAGTCTTGTATCCAGGGCCAGCAAAGGGACCCCTATAATTTTTTTAATCAGTTGTCCAACTCCTTACTGTCTGTAGGCTGAGGGCTCCAGAAGTAGCAGTTACCAATTCAGCCCCCAAGTCACACTGGGGGTTTCTGGGGCATTTTGTGCCCAACTGCACACCACCCCACAGTAAAAGACCTTTCCTACCAACCTTCTAAGCTATAATGGGCTGAAAAATTTTCCAGCATCTTATATTGGTTCTATCACTTCAGAATTCATTTTAGGATGTTTGGAGGGGAATTTGGGAGAGTTCAGGCACTTCTCTCTGCTATCATGGCTCCATTCCCTTCAATAATCTTTTTTTTTTTTTTTTTTGATATGTTTCAAGTCATTTTTTATTTTAAATATCTTGTATTTTCTTCTATTTCAAACTTTTGATTTTCTACTATTGCTGTTGCATGGAGTCATTGGTTTCAGGAGTTACATGGGTAAAGTTTACCACTTTTTTAAGCTGCTACATCTAATTATGCCAGGGCCTATTTTTTTTCCCCTTCATTTCTTACAGGAAATCATTTAGTCCTTGATCATCTTTTCCTTTGAATCTTTGCATGAAGTTATTAGTCAATTTTTAGACTGGATTTTTGTATATCTTAGGACCTTACTAGTAGTGAGGGCTTTTTTTTTTTCTTGAATGCACATTTATGCCACAGTAAGGATTTGCCTTGTTGCCCCCTTGGTGTGGTGATCTTACTGCTTGGTTTCCATCTGCCTACCTTCAGTACCTTTACTGACCTCTATCTCCGAAGTTTACAGCCTCTTGAATTTTTGAAGTTCAAAACACTGCATCTTCAAGACGAGAATCTCATCTCAGTCCAGAATTTTAAGGACCTTAGATCCCTGATCTTAACTCAGTTTGAGGTTGCATCTCTAGCCCTTTTGCTGGTACTGGTGTTAAATTTTCTGGTGATTATTATTGCCCATTCATTTCTAACTTTCTGTGCAGTTCAGAGTAGGAGAAGTCCCTTTCCAAAGTGAGTCACTTGATTTCCTGATTCAGCCTGATTTTTTTTTTGTTGTCGTTTTTTAGTTTTTGCTGAGAAAAAAAGACTGAGGAAACAGATTTACTTCTTTCTGTTCAGGCAGCCAGCAATCACCTGCCCTTTACTTTGTCTAGCAGTTTACTTTTAGAACACCATCCTAGTTGAATTGAGTAATTTGGTAGAAACATGGTAAGACAGACTCTACTCTTCCTTCCTTAGGGTGAATTCTGTAATTTTTTAGTAGTAAAAACAGCATATCATTAGATAAACCTATGATTCTAAAATAGTAAATCCTAAATTAGGTTCATTTGTACATAATATTTTATTTTCTGAAAGCAATTTAAGAATGTTTTTAACATCTTTAAAAGCTTAAGAACAGTGAAAGTTGCATATTTGTAAATTTATAAAAGCTTGCAGTACTGACCAAGAAAGGAAGTCTTTCTGCTTAAGCTTTAAGGGCATGAATAATCTGTGCTTCTGAGGTTTTGAAGTATTAAATGTCTGAGGTCATATTTGAACTCGGGTCCTTTTGACTCCAGGCCCATCTAGCTGTCCTTATGTGCAAATTGTTTTGTCTCCTTTTTCTAAACTAAATTGTCTACTTTGAAATAGTAGATCTATCTATCAATCGGTTAAACCTTTATTAGGTACCCACTATGTGATAGGTGTTATTCTAAGTACTGGCGATGGTAATTTCAAAAAGCTCCCATCCTCAAGGAGACTGAAAACTAAGGATGTTAGACAAAACACATAAAGAAGCTGAAAAGCTGAAGAGGAAGGGAATACCTGGCTTGGGGGAATGAAGAAGTCTGGAGGAGTAGAGCTGCATGAGAAATGAAGAGATGGCTGGTTTGGGTGTCCTCCTTAAATGAATATTTGAGGCTTCACTCTGCCCTCTAATCACAAACTACTGATGGAAGTACTAAGGCTAGGTTCCTGAGGGCATGATGAAGTAGTCCAAAGGAATACAGCTGAGGGAGGGGGAAATCAAAGAAGAAAACAAAAAAGCTGGTCTCAACTGCATTAGATAATGAAAATTTTCATTTTTAGTTAGCACTGGATCAGATAGGGATTCTCTTGTACCTTTTCATATATGATAGGTTGTCTCTTCATTTTCTCTTCTTAAGGCTCCCTTTCTTGCATTTCTGGCCTTTACATTTCTAAAGGAAATTTGTGGTCCATATATGATGTCTAAAAAGCCACCAGCAAAAAAGAAGGCAAAAGAATCCATGCAACATTAAAAAAATACACACACACACACACACACATACACACAATACCAGAAGGAAGTTTAAAAGCAGACATAAGCAAGGCAGTTTTGTTACTCTGTGGAATTTGATATATTTGTTAAGGCATTTCATGTACAGTCCTTTTGTCTTTTGTCTTGAAGGGTTCATGTTTGTTAATTTCATGATTTAAAAAAATTTACCTGCTATCGATGGTGTATTGACTAGTATGTACTCCCAAATCCCTTATTTTCCTTTGTCTCATTTTCTCTCATACCTGGTTAAAGCTTAATCCTGGATTTCTTCTACTTATGTGCTATTTAGAAGAGCTGGAAAAGGCCCTTAACCATGCTGACTAGACTGGATCTAATGTCAACTGTATCTTCTGTGCACTAGAGGCAATCTTTTTATTTCTCACTACTGATTTTCTGTGCCACTCATTCCCTAAAGTAGTCCTTGTAAACGTTTTAGAAGTGCCCTGAATTGACAGATTACAACTCATTAGTATTTGTCCCCCTGTAAACTCACGGTCTTGTCCTTCCATGAGCTTGCCAGAGAACCTATCTATCAGACTGAGCACTTTCCTCACTTTCTGAAATGACTAAACAACAAAGTGTCACTCAGCTGGTCCACTTTGATGGCAGAGTCTAAACTCAGGCTTTCCTAAATCAAGGCAGCAAGGTGGTACAAGGGGATGGAGTGCTGGTCCTGGAATCAGAAAGACCAGAGTTCTAATGGGGCTGCAGACCTTAGCTGTGACTTTGGGCTTCACCTTGATGGGCTCAGATCTGAGCCAGAGAAGGAAATGGCAAGCCACTTTAGTATCTTTGCTCCAAATGGGGTCACAAAGAGTTGGGACGTGACTGAAAATGACTAAACAACTTGGTCTTTACTTATTACTTCAATGGGACCAGCTCAATTTCTTATCATTATTTCCTTAACAATATATTTTACTCTTATTCTTCAATAGTTAACTATTTTATCCTATTTACACTCTACATGTTCCTCTCCACTGTCCTCTTTGTGCTCTAATTTTTCAAAGACTTTTGTGTTTTATCTCTCACAGGTATACAACAGGGTAAATAGCCATACTGAAAATGTGACTGTTTCCTGGTTCCTCCTTGGTCATTAATGGAGTAAACAATTCCAGTTCCTCTTCCTCCTCAATTCTGGGTCTCACTTAATTTCCACTTGTCTGTCAATACCATAACCTGGGATAGACAATATTACATGCTACAGGATGTTTATCCAACTTTGTCATAATCTCAGGCAGCATTTAAGATCCTTGATCTACTTGCTTGGTCTTTCCTTCAAAGATGCTCAGGACAGTCTTTTGGTTGATTAAAAATCTCTTCCAGTAGTCTATGCAGTGTTTCAGGGTCTTAGGCAACTAGCATAATGTCATCTGTATCATGTATCATGCAAAAGAAAATCCTATTACTTAACCTTAATGAGATGATGGGGGAAGAGAATGGAGGGAAAAGTTCAACATCTAGTTATGTGAAACTAGCTCCCGAATGTAAGCAAATTCTTTTTTTTTTTTTTTGCTTAGGCAATTGAGGTTAAGTGACTTGCCCAGGGTCACACAGCTAGGGAATGTTAAATGCCTGAGACTACATTTGAACTCAGGTCTTCCTGACTTCAGGGCTGGTGCTCTATCCACTGTGCCACTTAGCAAATTCCTTTTTAAAAAATGCTATTAATTTGGAAAATTTTGCATTTTCAGAGATTATTATTATTTGGCTTTATGTTTATCATCATCAATATTTTCATATTCACTAAATCTAAGATTAAAGTTTATTACTTAAAATCATGTCTCCCATTCCTTATGCTTTCTCCTTACTATTCAAAAAACCTTGTTAAAAGGTACACTTGAAATTTAAAGAAAGGAACTAAATTCAACTTTCAGAATGAACAGGCTTGCATATAAGTGTACTCACTAGCCAACAAAAGCTTTCATCTTTTTTTTCTGAATGTCCAAACCTTTAACTTGATAATAAAAACAGAACAACTTCTCAAATATTAAAGATCAAAAACACATCATTCAATTGTATATCAACAAAGTGCTATTGTATTTTCTCTCAGGCAGTGCATTTTCAGTCAAGAATTTTATTAACCTTTACAAACACCATTTCACTCAATTCATTCATAAAAAATGATTTATGATTAAATCTGTAACAAAACCATACAATGTTGTTCATCAATAAAATCAGTTTCATCCATGGAACATAACAACAAACCACTTTAAAACAGCAGTTTTCATTCAGTCATGTGAAGCTGTCAGACTCAAGTACTCCATATGAAGGTTCTTTATATAGAAATCCATTTTACCTCAAGTATGTGTTAAGATTGACAGATATCTGTCTGCTCTCTGATGGAATTAAAAGTTTATGTTCTATCTCTTTAGGGTCAGTTTTTAAAATCCCTTTCAAACAAGTTTCACAACTGGAAAGTATTTGTGAGCAGTGAAGTCAAACTCAGGGGGAACCTGAAAGGAAAACCAGAAAGTCAGTTCATCTATTCACAAACATGAATTGTATCAAAAAAGTGCTTTTTATTAGTATGGTGCAGTTTTTGATTTCTGTATCTGTTACTACAGGATGACACAAGAACTAGAGATGAGAAATGGGTTTTGTGAGAAAAAGTTAAAGGAATTAGCATTATTAGAAGCATATATTGGTTAGCTATTTTTCATATCTCAGTACTTGAACAAAAGGAAACAGACTGAATTTGGTGAGTTCGGCAATTTATTTATCTCTGAAAACCACTAAGAGGACTCATCAAAGCCAGTGGGCATTTGACTCATTTTAAAAAAAAAAAGGAAAAGGAAAAAAGGGAAGGCAGAGAGAGAAACTAGCACATTGAGTAAACAGAGCTACAAAAACTTCCTTAGATGTCATTCAGTTGCATTAATGTAATGCCATAGGTTAAAATCACCTACATGGTAGAACTTCCCTATAAGGGTAAGCCTTGGAATCTGAAGAATGCTATCAATAGAAAACAATGGATAACTGCTTTACTTAGGTATTCAGGCAGAAGATCTCTTAAAAAAAATGTCCCTTTTGGCAATATATTTCTATGAATTCCCCCCCCCACAATTTTTACAATTTGCATCCATACATTTTCCTAAAATATAAAACCCTCTAAATGTATAATTTTATTCAAGCAAATTTGTAACTCCCAAATATTAAGACTGATATAAATAGAATACTTTTAGGTATCTGGACCTTAGCTAAATGAAGCTAGTTGGCCCAGGCTGATTTAGCTAAAGAGGGTCACAGCTGAGATTCAATCCTCATCTTTCCCGACTTCAAATCCAGATTTCCTTCCATCACATCACACTGCTTCCAGGTTTGGTGCCTCTTTGCTTTTGATAGATATTCTATAAATATTAAATTAACTCTTCTTTGGACATATACTTTATGGGTTCCACAATGCTGAGCAGACATTCAGTGTAACATAATGTGTAATGATTACATGAAAACACATTTTCATTGATAAGAGATAAGGCCATTTCAGGTTTTTTGTAATGAACTTACCTTAGATTCCTTCTTGTGCCCTCCTGCCAACAACTTCATGACCACAATGTTAGGTTTAGCAACTTTTAGAATCCGACTGACCTAAGCAATAAGCAAAACAAACTGTCAGAACACAAAAAATATTGTCACTGTGTCTTACTTTTTAAGACACCAACCAAAATATTTGTAGTATGACACCATTAGTTTTTCACAGAAAAAAAAAAAGGCAGGAGACACTGAATATTGGTATCTAGAATTAATACCTTTGTTAATAAGAGGTTCCAGAAGTACTCACTTCTTTAATTCTAATGTAATATAAAAAAGAAATTCTGAGGCTTTGAGAATTACATACAAACTAAGTCTCATCAATGGCTTAGCAATTTGTCCCCTTGATAATAAATATACTTTTTAAATATAAAGAAAAAAGTATAAGGATATAAAAATATAAAAGTATACTATCAATAAATGAACAACAAAAGCAAACATGGAATGTTCCAATACATTTAAGATGAGATTTTTTTTGTGAAGGATCCAAGTTCAACAATTATGTTCTTTTTCTGATGTTAGCACTCTCAAGACACAGAAGACTAAATAAAGTGATAGTTCATATAGGTTCAATACAAAATACCAAAAGTCCTAATTTTATTTTCAACTCTGGGAAAGATGAATTTATCAGTCCTTTATTCATCAGATTCTTTTGGTTCACACTACACTAATCTCCCATACAGACTCTTCAGTCTTTCAACCTCCAAATGAACTGAATGACTCTCTCCTTGGGAAACTTCATTAGCCTTAGTGCTTCCCAGATTCACTTAAACCTAAATTTCAACTAAATCATTCCATTCCAATTCTACTGATGCTGACATTATTCAGACTATATTTCTAAATTGCAGAGTTTCACTACTTTGTCCTAAATTTTATTAGCTACACTGAGTTGGTTTTTTTCTTTCCCCTAAGACATCTTAAGAAATTTCTTTTTTGGTTACTGAAACCACTTCTATACTGCTACTTTTTTGGTTGGTTTTTGTTTTAGTATAATATTCTGGAAGTAGATTATCCATTCCCAAGCACTTCAATCAACATTTCTTTTACCTTCTATTTAAATATAAACCTGGCTTTCCATAAAGACACCACTACACTAGAGGTCATTCTACTTCTTGATTCATAGGGCCAGGAAGGGAAGTTGTTCCCCTCTCTATCATTTACTTATTAATACCTTTCCCCTCTAGACCACTAAAACCCATTGTTTCTATCTTGTTACTACTACCTAACTATACTCCACATGACTTTCTAATGATTTTAGAACTTCACTCATGGTCTCCACCATCCCATCTGCGTATGCTCAGGTACAAAATTTGAGCTCATTGGCTCTAAAGAACTCCTTTACTTCAGCTCAATCAACTATACACAGTCAATAAGCATTTAGGAAGTACTTGCCATGTGTCAGCCACAGTGCTAGGGACAGAAAGGCAAAATCAGTCCCTTACCTCACAGAATTAACATTTTTACCAAGGGAGACAAAACACAAATAAGTAAGTATAAAAAATATTTATATAGAGTGTAGGCAAAGTAATCTCAGATAGGAGGAAGGCATAGGAAGCTATGAGAATTAAGAAAGACATCCTGGTGAAAAGTGAGCTCTGGCTGATGCCTGAAGAAAGTCAGAGAAGCTAAGAAATGGAAGTGAGGAGGAAAAGCATCCCAGGCATGCAGAATGGCCACTGCAAAAGCATGGAGAGGGGAGAGATAATATGTGATAAAAATCAATTGGGAAAGCAAAGACAGATCATGGAATATGTATATACAGAGGAATAAAGTAGAAGAATATTGAAAATGTGCAAAAGGTCAGATTAAAAGAACTTTAAAGTTACCAAACAGTGAACTTTAGACGTACTAAGGAGCCAATGGAATTTGGGGAACATGGGAAGCTGACATAGAACTATTCTTTATGAAAATCACTTTGGCAACAAGAGGATAGGCTAGAGTTGGGGGGAGATTTGAGGCAAGGAGATCAATTCAAGGCTATTTCAGTAGTCAAGACTAGCAGTGTCAAATGCTGCTGAGCTCAAGAAATGAGGACTGAGAAAAGACATGAGTTGGCAATTAAGAAAACATTGCTAAGTTTATAGATGAATATGATGAGGTCAGAAGAATAGACACCTCACTATTTCTTGAAATTAAACTGTATCTCTGTAAGATTCAAGATGATGAAATTCCAAAATCTAATTAAAACCAATTTTCTTTCCAATACACTCTTTTTGCTCACACTAAATTTATTTTTCACCACAGGGATTTTTGATACCTGAACCGACCTCTATTTCCCCAAAGTTTCTCTTCTACTTTGACTTTACTCACCTCTACACAGTGCTAACTCCATAATTTGCTATTTTAACATATAGTTAGCTTCTACATTTAGAATCCTTTCTTTGTGCCTTGGATTTTCTACTATTACACATCCTTTCTACTATTAGTAGTCTACTATTACACCTTATCCTTTAGGAATATCAACTATCTATTTCTACATTAATGTTCTTCAAATAAAAATCACTAGAGAGTCACAGTCATAATGATTTCACCCACTGCAAATCCCATGGACTATAACTATGCTATTAATAGATAATTCAAATGCTCTATTCTTAATGATTTCCTCATTCTCCATAGCAACTATTTCAAATTTTTCTGGTCAAACTCCTATCCCGCATACTTAATGCAAATGTCTTGACATCCTACTGCCTCAAAATGTTGGTTTTCTCAAAAGAACTCCAATATTCTGTTTCAACAAAGAGGAAAGGTTTTTTTCAGTCATCTCTCTGTGTAGCATATGACACTCCTGAGTGAGTATGCCCTCCTATGAGATATTCCTTCCTCCTTGAATTTAGACACACCATTCTCTTTGTACTCAGCTGTCTCTCTATTGCTTTTCTGATTTGTTCACTGGCCTCTTATCCACTTCCAATCCCATGAGTATTCCAACTGTTCTATGCTTAGTTCTTTTATTCTTTCTGCTGTTATGAACTCTTCTTTTCCATCCATCCTTCATAGTGTTGCCAAACTACTCTTTCTTATGCATAAATATAAACATGTCATTGTTGTGCTTTTTCAGAGATTTATTATTATTTACTGAGTAAAATTCATTCTTCTGCCTGATACTGGAAACCCTCCACAATATAGGACAGTCCTATTTTCTGTGGTTTGTTATTTTTCCTCCAAATGTTCTATACTCCATTTTGTTAATCCAACATACCATTAATTTCTTGCTAGTGTCACTGTTTACACTATACTCAGAATGCTTTCCCTCTCACTCACAACTGTTACCTACTGGATTTTTTTTTTTTTTTTTTTTTTTGCTTTTTGCTGAGGCAATTGGGGTTAAGTGACTTGCCCAGGGTTACACAGCTAGGAAGTGTCTGAGACCAGATTTGAACTCGGGTCCTCCTGACTTCAGGGCTGGTGCTCTAACCACTGCGCCACCTAGCTGCCCCAAACCTACTGGATTTTTAACCATCTTTTATAGCCCAAATCACATGCTTTCCCAAGTTTTCTTTGAAGCTTGCTTCTGGTAACAATTTAGATGTTTGGATTTCACACAGCACTTTATTCTGTCCCTCTTTAAAATGGTATCTGGTTTTTTTTTATTTTTTTTTTACTTGGGTCCACCTGGGTTAAGGGAACTTGCCAAGGTCACACAGCTACCTAGCTGCCCCTTTTTTTTTTTTTTTTTTTTGCTTCATCCTCTAACTATACTGTAAAAGCTACACACAGGAAGAAAACATGCCACATCTAAACTTGTACTCCACCTTGCATTTTACAAAGTAAAAAATATCCTGAGTTAGTTGACTGTGAATCCAATAAAGATATTTTACTGAGGCAGAAATAAAAACATCGCCAAAATTTAGTTGAATTTTTAAATACGCATTACGCAAGCTTTCACTATATATGTATAGGCAAATCCATATATTGTATATTAATATATGTATATAAAATAAAGTAAATCTTAGTCAATTAATTTTATTATATATGTGTGTATATATATATGTGTGTGTGTATACATATATGTGTGTATACATATATATATATTAAAAGCTTGCTATATTGGTGAATATTGAATAAAAGTTTACCATTGTAAATTTATACATAATACTACTATTATATGATAGCATGACAACTGATCATTTTTTTTTCTAGACATTAGTGATTTCAGGTTATGGTACCCCTTGTGTTAAACTATCTAAATAAAATTTTGAGAGTACAGAATTTCCTAAATTTCCTCTACATACTTGGATAGAAGACAGTTTTTTCCCTGAAACAAAGAAACCTATACAAAGCCAGAAAAAATATAATTATATTTTAAAATGGTAGTGTTAAAGAATGTGGGGGTGGGGGGAGAAAAGAAGGAATAGAGACAAACAAGAGTAAAGAGTAAGCATGTGTCTGTGTGTGTGAGAAAGAGAAAAAGAAAAAGTGCAAGCATACTTTTATGCTGTCCAATTTAAAATTTAATACACCACTTTTTACATTTAATAAATTGTGGCTAAAACAAATAAGAAGAAAACTAGCACAAAAAGCTGTGGATATTAGGAACCTGGTGTTCCTACTTTCTTACTGCCTTACTTACTGCTTTAAGTTCAGGTTATATCTTTAACAAGGCTTATTCAAAAGCCATAATTTTAGTCAAATTGGTCTGCAAGAATTTGGTAAGAGAACAATTAAAACTTATGAGATTCTTGCCAATAACATGGTTGCATAAATGAACCAATGCCAACTGGTTTGCCTGAAAAATTTATAGGATTATTTCTGTCACACAATTATGTATTATAAAAATGTCATCCAATTTCTCTATGTATCAGTTTTACTTGCAAAATGGTTATGATAGTAGTAACATCTGAAAAATTCAGAAAAAAGTAATAGATATTTTATCAATAATAATCTTTAATTGCTGATTTTTTAAATAATTCAATTTTCATTAAGAAATGGGAGGGAGGGAAGGGGGGAAGTAATGTTCTGAAAAGTTGAGTTGTTTCTAATATCACCATTTCATTTGCTCTTACCTCATGGTCTGGATTTGGGATATTCTCCAGTATCATTTTTGCCTGTTGAAAGTGTTTACTAGCTGCCATATATAGGTCAGCAGACTGAGGAGGTGGACTATATTTATTAAGGTCAGACATTTCCTAAACAGAAAAATAAAACACATTGTCTAGAATATGTACTATATGAAAAACCTTAAAATAGTTTTTTTCAAAGTCTTTTACATTTGTTGACTTTCTATTCTTATAAATCATAAATGCATTACATTTATGTAAAGCCCTATTTGCTTTTCCAAATAGAATTCAATTTCCTACCTTTATAAAATATAAAAAAGGCCAGTATAAGTAAACAATCTTTAAATAGAGACAGTATAGTAAAGTGCTAGATCTTCAGTAAGAATATTTTGGTTCAAATTCTATTTCTAATTGACCTCAGGCAAGTAACTTAGCTACTCTGTACCTTTTCCAATAACATGCAGTAAATCAAAGATACGTTGCCATCTGCATTTGTGGAAGGATTTCCCACAATGGGAGTACCCAACACTTATCAAAGTAGAGGCTGTTCATTTATTCACAAATTCTTTTGTTGTTCAGTCTTTTACAGTCACGTCCAACTCTTTATCATCCAGTTTTTGGGTTTTCTTGGCAAAGATATCAGAATGGCTTGCTATTTCCTTCACTGGCTCATTTTACAGATGAAGAAACAGAGGCAAACAGGATTAAGTGACTTTCCCAAGGTCACATAGCTAGTTAAGTATCTGACTCCAGGTCCAGCATTCTACCCACTGTATCACCTAGCTGTTCCCAGTGAATTCTTTAAGATACAATAAATAAAATGTTGCTTAAAAAAAACCAAGCAAACAAACAAATAAAGCCAAATAATTTTCAGGCTTTCAAAAATATTGCCTCAACGTTATGACAAGATTCTACATACTATTCAAAGCAACTGATGGTGCTTACTGAAGTTTTACTTACACACACACACACACACACACACACACACACACACACACACACACTCTCACACCCCACCCCTCCCTCTCCCAAAACTAAAACTTAATCTAAGGGACTTTATGAAAACATACCACAATGACATAGTGCTTTGAGAATTACAGTGTTTTCCTCATAGTGTCTTCAAGATAGATAGGGCAAGTAAGACCCATATTTTGCACACAAAACCCTGATGCTCAGAAAAACAATCTGACAATGGCCAGTGCTAGAGCTGGAAGGGGATCAGGGATCCTATGGCTCTATCACACCAAGCTTCCAAGTATACAGAAGCAAGATTATCATTCAAATGGCAACGTTTACCTTGAATTGCAAATAGTGCACTGGGGGTGGTGTGATAACACTGTTGAATGGAGCAAATCTGTGTTCATATCGAACCTGTTCACTATCCAACTCAAATTTGGGTTTTCGTACTTTACCATCCATGTCAAAAGCTATCATGGTCTAAAAGGAAAAAGAATGATTATATCAATATAAAGATATTGATCACACACAAAAAAAATCAACATGCTAAAAAGCAATTTATTACCTGCAATTTAAAAAAAAGGAAAAACGTGGGCTCTGATCACCATTAGCGCAGTTTGCTATTAATTAATACTCTCTCTCCTCCCTCCTCCCCTCTAAACCCCCTCATTTCCCAAGTAGTTTCATGTTCATTTAATGTAGTGTTCTCTGTGGATGTTAATTCCCTCCTCCACTTCCACTCTCCCCCAGGCACAACCTTTGTTGATTCATAACTCATGCTTTTTAGATAGCACTGAGATCTTCAAATAAAAGCCTCTCTTAAGCAAAAATTTCTAACTTGTTGATAGCAGAGAAGAGTTATTGTTTTCTTCATCAGGGAAAACACATCTGGGAATTCCTGTTAGATGAGTTACATTTCCTGAGAATATAGAGAACCTCCATATAAAACAAATCTTATCAGACAAGCAGGGCAATGAGGGATGCTTTTGGAATTTGCCACTTCACCCATAGGCTCTGTGTTATGCTCATTTTTATATGTACTAACAATCTGAGCTCATATGCATAGGAAGATTTTAGATAACAGTAAACTGGAGAATTCTCTGATCCTGTTCTCATAGAAACAAAATAAATTTCTATGGAAGAAACCAAAAGATTATCTAATCCAATCTATAGATAAGAAAACTAACCTAAGTTAGTAGAAATCCTAAAGAAGATTTGAGATCAGAACTCAGATCTTCTGACTTCAGAGTCAGTGGCTCTCCCCACTGTGCCACCATTACTCTTCCTTTGATTTCATCTACTTACAAGGAACTTATTTAAATGTATGTGTGAGACTGTAAAATAGAATTCAGAGAGGTATTTCTCTAAAGACAAATAACTCAGTTATTTAAACAGATAGGTAGATCCAGTATGAAATGCTTAGACTCAAATGGTATGCTGCTTTGACCCTGACACTTAAAAAAAGAGGTAAAAACCAAAGCCAGGCATAGAAGCATCCTGAAGCTAAAGCTTGGTGGGCTATGGCAAGAAGTGGTGTCAGGTTTGAAAGAGAAGAGTCGAGTTTAGGTGCTGCTAACTACAATTCCATCCTTTTTGCAGAACATAGCATGTCTGCCACATGGGGAAGTTAGATTTCCAGGCTAGTTGCACAGAAATAATGAGTGACTCCTCCTATGGTCAGATTAAGAACATTTTAGGCTAAGATTACATTCTGTAACTCAGTAATTCCACAGCATTCTTTCCCCGTCTCACTGTCAGATTAAACTGACCCACCAAATATGGAACTGAATTTTGCCATCAAACCAGTTTCTTATAACTACTTCCTTCTTTTAGCATCACTGGCCAATGAAGATGTAAGATTTTAGCAATCTCTGACTGTTCTACAATCACCAAATCCTAACAATTCCTCCTTTCTAATATCCTGAGGCTAGTTCCTCCTTTCCATTCTCATGGCTACTTGAGTTTAGATCCTTGGTACCTTATGGCTAGAAGAAAGTATCCTGACATTTCCAGTCTTTGCCTTGTTAATCAACCTGCCATAGAACCACCTGATTAATCTTCCTAAAAACATACTGATGCCACCTTCCAATGATCAAAATTTGTAAATAGCTCCCTTTTGATTACCAGATGAAGTACAAATATCTTAGCCTAAGATTCATAGGATCATGTATTTATATATTTAACTCTGGAAGAGAGATCAAAGCTGTGTGATTGAACCCCTTTAATTATAGATGAAGAACTGGGGCTAAGAGATTTAACTAAGCAGCTTTCCAAGGCCATCAAGGCAGCATGCCTCACAGGGAGAATTTGAAGGCAGGGCCTCTGATTCCACCCCTCTTCCCATTGAACAATGTCCCTCAGATGTATTATTTGGTCCTCCCATTGAACAATGTCCCTCAGATGTATTATTTGGTCCTCCCTGAACACTTCTGGCAAGAGGGACCTACCAGCCCCTAAATTGGCCTCTCTGCAATTTCCACCTCTCCCCATCCCCCAATCACGCCTCTGCAGCCAGGCGTCAGGGATGTCATTCCTCTTCCACAGGAACCATCCTTCAAATCCTTGAAAATGGGAAGAATCTATCACATGCCCCCAGTTATTCTCCAGGATAAATGCTCCCCAGTTCAAGGTATGGTAAGAAATCTCAAGCTAGCTTTTTTTTTAGCTTTATCTAGTGTTGCTCCCTCCCACAACCTTGGCCTCAGGCTCTACTGGTATTCTGACCATTCCCCAAACACACCTTGCCCTGTGTCTTCGGCTACCTGAAATGCCTGGTGGCATTTGTATTCACACATCCTTAAAGTACAAATCAAGTCACAACTCCTCCAAGAACTGCTCCCTAATCACCTCAACTGGAAATATTTTTGCCTTTGAATTGTTTAAGTAACTCCTGATACTCAACTACCATGACATATATAAGAAATATATTAGGCATATGAATTATAATCTATATATCTTGTTTCCCTAACTGGACTAAACAATTTTAGGATAGAGACTGTTTCTTTTTGATTTTTTTTATCATCTTGATACAAAATAATATAAGGCACAGGATATGCAAACATTTGTTGAGCAACAAATGAGTATATAATTATGGTTGACTTCCCTCTCACCTCATAAAAAAGCCATGGATTTGAAAAAATAGTCCAATAAAAAAGAGAAGCAAATCCTAAATGCAATCCCAACAAACATAGTTACACAAACAAAAAGCAATAAAACATAACTTCATATTCACCAAATTGCCAATTACCTTATACATTCCAGCACACATGTTCTGATATGCTTGACTCATTGTGATTTCTCGACTCAATGGGCGAACTATAATACAGAAAACAATTTCTGATGTATACAAATATCTTGTCTGTTAATACAAAAATGAACCTTACTATTCAAGGTTAAATTTTACTTTATAAAAAGTTGTGTGTAAGATGGCCAAGAATTTGGGTACTGGTCCCTATTTTTTATGATATTCAATATGAGAAGATTTCAGTGTAAGATGATCTGGACAGAACCTTTGATTTTACTATGATATTTGCCTTAAGAATAACTCACACACATAGATTACTTGAGGGCAAGGATTGTTTCATTTTCACCTTATAACTACATCTACCTAGTTTGGTATCTTGTGCATAGTAGCTGCTTAGTATACAGATATCTATCCACAACTATGTAAAGCAGTCCCATTTGGATATTAAAAACAATAACAACCAGTCAAATTCTTACCCCCTAGCATTGCTAAATTTTAAAGAAAAGCAAAAAAAATAAAGCCTCCTACTCCCTATCTTCATGGATCATAAGTATAAATTGCTGAAAGCTCCTTAAGCTTCCTAAGCAAACTCAAGTCCTAAGATGTCCAGAACATCTTGGTAGCACACAACTTCCTCTAACACTGTCAGTCTATCTCATATCAAGAGAGGAAAGGAGTAGAAGTCAACCTTTTTAGGTTAGTGGAAAAACTGAGGCTAGTGAACTTTGGAACCTGGAACTGGGAGTTCTAAGCTGAAGTAGGGCTAACAGTGATTGAGAGCTCACACTATACTAAGCACTAATACTATAGGAGCAGGTAGCTACCAAACTCTCTGAGAAGAAATGAAACAGTCTAAGTAGGAAAGAGACAAAGTCAAAATTTCTATGCTGATCAGTTGTGGGATAAAGCGCATTGACAGGGAGGGAAGAAATACATGTCTATTAAATGCCTATTATCTGCCACAAAAAAATCTTTTTTTTTTTAAATGTCATTCCATAAATCTTTAGTTCTTCTTAAGTTTAAAAATAACCCACAGTACCTTTCTTCTTTTTCTTTGTTTTTTTACTACTACGACCTTTTTGTTGCTCTTCCATTATTCTTTCCTCTGCCATTTGTGAGCTATCAGCACGACTCAATGTTGACATCAACCAGGCATAAAGAAATTCAGATAGATACCTAAAATTAAGTGATTTAACTATTAAACAATTTTATAACTATAGTTTCATACATGCTATTTAGTGGTAATTAGAAAATAAGTTAAAAATCTGTTTAAAAAAATCTTAATTGGTTTTTATTTTAACAGTATAGACCTAAAAAAGGAGTTCTGAGGAGTAATTAGTTTCATTTCTAATTTTGATGGCAAACCTGTGCTACTGTAAAATTTTTCAGTTTCAAAATTTTACAAACTGACATTTCATATGAGGTTTCTTTACTTCAAAAATATTAATGAAATGTTTTCTATTAACAATTGAATCTAACTCAAAATGCTTATAGTCTAAGTGGATTTTTCATGTTAAACATGTTCTATCATCTAAAATGATTCAACAGCAAAGGGTACCCACATATGTATAATATAAAAGAAATGAGAAATGTTTTTCACTATTTCACATTTAAAAACATCATTTTGAGATTTATACTTCAGTTTACTCATTTCACTGGAATACTAAAGAAATATATTCTCTATATATGTACATATATATATATATATATAGGTATTATAAACTAGTCATCACATTTTGTTGTACTGAAATAGTTTAAACTCTTTTTATGTATTTTAGAAATAGTCTAAGCCTCTACAACACTAAGTTCAATATAGGTATTCATTTGAAACAGACCAAAGCATTATATTTGTTTTTAATTCCTAAAGACATTTTATCCAAATACATTTTAAATTACATTTAAATGCTTTCTAGGATGCATAAAATAATTTTCATCATTGTTATTCAATGCAAAGGAACCACAAAATGTCCAATATAAATCCACAGCCACTATCCTGAGCAAATTCCATCTATCTTTGACTTGATTATAAAATTATATGTTATCAATTGCCACAAGACAGCAATATTACTAGTAATTCTTCCATTTTGTTGAATATTAAGAACCCTAAATTAAGAAGTACCATCAAACTTCAAAAGACCAAGAAAGTGAGTTTTAGAAGCCTGAAATATTAACTCTACAAGCTATTTTTCTCCAATGATTCCACTTCTATACTGGAACTTCCCAAAAACCACATCTGGCTAGGCCTACCACATCTCTCATTATCAAAAGAAATGTATTATTTTCTGACTTTTTCACAAAGCTAACTTAAAAGGTATTATTTCAAAAATAATATTTCTAAGTTAACTGTTAAGATATTTCATTCTAAATAGCAGTAATTACAAGTCAATGTGTAATTACTTTCTTAGTAAAATTTTTTTTTTTGATGACTAATTCCAAAACCTGAAAAATCTATTCACCAGGCTATCTGAATCTTATGGCTTAAAAAGATAAAGCAACAGTAATATAATCACAGATGCAACTTTGCATTTACATGGAACTTTTAAAGTTTTCCAAGTTCTTGTTTTACAGAACAAACCTGTGAAGTACTCAGAGAGCAAGTGTTGTCCTCCATCTTATGAATGACAAACATGAAGCTCAGAGAGGTTCAATAACTTGCCTATGGTCCCAAACCTATTAAGTGTAAACACTGAGACTTTAACAAACTGATCTACTTTTCAAGATTTATTTAAATCTTCTACTTGGCTTCATGAAAAAGTAACTTGTAAAAATATTTTGCAATGATCTCTTCTTTCCATCTCCTTAACATACAAACTTCAAACAGTGTTCCCTTACCAATATATGTAGTAGTATTCATGCATACTGTATAGTTCCAATTCAAAGCCACTTAGAAGATACTGTATCATAATTCGAAGGTTATGATAAAGGACCCAGGTACCTAAACAGGCCAAATGCTGTCTTTGAGGTTCCTGTTTCAACAACATACTGTGAAGTGCAGCATCAACTTTCTCTGCCTATGAGAATAAAATATTTTAAAACATTGTCATAAAATATAATTTTAATTAAGATAGTGGAGAAACTTAAAAAAAATTAAGGCAGGACAATAAATTAACAGAAAAGAAAGTACAATTCCATCTTCCCATAAAAATCATATTTTTCTAATGGGCTTCGTATTACCAAATCCTCACTTAATAAAAGTTAATTCTCCTCAATATTTTTTGTTATTATCATCTTCATTGTGCTACAGAAGATAAAATACAAAAAGATAATTTCAATCAACTGTGCTCCCATTAAATAATGCTTTATTTAATTTATAAAATTTAAATCTTTTAGCATAAAGTAAACTTAATACAAATGCTAAAACCCAATTTACAAATTCCTCTTTTTTATGTTGAAAAAAACTTCATTTTTAAAATATCTACTTGCAGGTCATTTCACTGAAAACATTAAATTAAATGTAAAAAAAAATCAGATTTTTTTCACAATGAAATATTTTATATTTGTTCTTCAAACACAGTCTATTCTATGAGATGGATTAAAATAGAAATGCTGGCTCAAATCTGGAACTGTTTTTAAGAATACAATCATTTTGCTGACAATTTTATTTTGTAAATTGTTCTTTTCTGGTAGAAAAAACTTCTTGACTCTTACCTCGTCCTGCAAGGTAGCAAATTCCTCAAGAATATGACCCAATTTATCTCTCTGACGAGCCCTGTTATGTCCATGGATCTGAATAAGACTACAGAATGGCTGAAAAATATACCACTTGCTAATCATTAATGTGAAATTCAATCCATAAAAGTCACATTACAGAAATTTGACATTTACATAATTTTAACATCTGGTATTAGGATTAAGATAAGGACTAAGATTACATTATTCCATATATATATATATATATAATCTCAGAGTTACCAGCAGTCATAATAAAGTAGCTACTTGTGAAGCTTCTATGTGTCCTGCAAATGCCCATCAATCTATTATAAATTTTAAAAATCGTAGCTGCTATGAAGAGGTGCAAATACTAAAAAAGATAGAATTTCTTTCCTGTTTATTTCAGGCCAGTCTGTACTAAGCACCTTGTACAAGAGACTTGAATATTGGTCCTTCCGATCCCACTTTTTCCCCCATAGTATGCTTGAATAAATATAAACTGAAACTTAATCATATAATTTTTTGGGAAAGTATAAAGGAGTGGGGAAGAGAAAGAATAGTATAATACTTTCTGAATTAATCTACCACTTTACATTTTTATCTTAAAAAACTTTCATTGAAATTATCTGATTTACACAATCCTGTAATATGGGTAAATAGAAGTATGATTACTCTCATTTTGGCAATATAAACCAAATGATTTGCCTACGGGTCACATAGTGAGAATCAGTAGCGAGGATGGGATCCATTTCTTGACTTTTGCTGTTTTGTGAATTATATCATTTAGGCCAGGGGTGAGCTATTTTTTTTTCCGGGAAAAAAAAAAAAAGGATAATTTGGATATTTATAATATAATTTGTAGGCCACTCAAAATTATCAATGTATAAAAGTCAAATAGTGAGAGATTGCTGTATGTAGTTTTTAGCTCATCATTACCTGTGGTTGCCTTAGCAAAGGATTTCTCAGGCCTTATGTGGTTCATGTGCCAGATATTTCCTACCTGATCTAGGCTATCTTACATCATACAATACAATAAATTCCAAATGCATTATGTGACAAATAGAAATGGTCACAATATTAAAAAACAAAACAAAAACAACTGAGGACAGTGGAAAGAGGTACTTTTCAAAGGAGTTAGGGGGAGAACTCATAACTGAATAAAATAAAAGTTGAGGATATGCACGGGATTAACATAAACACATAAAGAATCTTTCCATAATATATAAGTAGTCAAAAAATACAGTTTTCAGGAGGAAAAATGCAAATGATCACTAAACTTACACTAAAAAGTACTCTAAATCACTCCAAGTTTAAAACTCTAGGTTTCACTTCACACTCATAAAATTAGCAAAGGTGACTAAAAATAGACATAATCAGTGAATGAATTGAATTATTAAGTATTAATGAACTTTTTCTGAAACTATGAATTGACACAGAGTGCATAATCTTTGATCCAATGATCTACTGAAAACTCCAAAAAAGTTAATGGGGGAAAAAAAAAAGTCAATGACAGAAAGAACGTCACATATTGTAAAATATTCACAGCAGTACTCTGTGGTATCAGAAAAATGGAAACAAAGTAGGTCCAATTGACTGAAAAACAACTGATCAAATTGTGGCATAGGAGCACAGTAGAATAATAGTGTGTTATAATAAACAAAAAATACAAAGTATTCAGAAAAACTTGTGAAAACTTGTACAAATTCATATAGAACACAGTAAACAGGAATAAAAGAATCACATATACAATGAGCACAGTAAGGTGAAAGAAAACAACTCCAAATGACAACTCAGATTAAATGCAAAGCCTGATCTTGACTTGAGGATTGAAGAAACATACCTATTTTCTGCTTCTACTGGGGACTACTACTATGAAACAGTAGGGGGATTTTTTTTTTTTTTAAAGCATTACAAACAAAAAACTTGCTTGTATGATTAGGAATAAAAGGGAACAAAACTATATGAGTATGTATTTGCATAATACAGTAACCAGAATAAGACCAAAGAGCCACCTAGTAAAGTGCTTCATTATTTAATAAATGATACAAATTATTAAGTACAACAAGCAACACCAGCTCCAGGAGGCTGTTCAAAACTTTTTATCTTAAAGCATCTTCCAGGAGGCACTTAAATGTAAATGTCTGTTGAATGTATCAATTCAAAATACTTGAAGATGGCTTCCAAAGAGTTTATGCTTGAGTAATTACCTACTGAGCATCTTAATTTCAATCTTTTCATTTTTTCCTCTAAAATCTTTCTTGTAGTATTAATTAGCTCAGCAAAACTATTTATTTGGAGGCAATATAGCAGCAATTGGGAAGCAGCAGGTATAAATTTAACAGAAATCGCACATTAATGGTGCCAAATTTTTTTCAAAATAAAAAGAATTTATTATTTTTCAAGTTATTCCTATATTGTAGCTTAGCTTTAGAATATTATAAGCTAAATTAGAAAGTGGTCTTTCTGCTTTGAAATGAGGTATCCTCATAAGAGCATTTAGATGCTGATAAAGGAATATGGCAAATGCAAGGTTTCAATTTGGGGGAAACATTTAATTTCAAGTAAAAAATTACACTATTAACATGCATTAAAAAGAGATAGGACTGATTAATGGCATACTTATTCTCTTATTTTTCAAGGAAAAATATAGTTATTTTAGACAAGAGTATCTACTGAAGCTCATCAAGTAGGAAGTGAGAGAAAACTATTACTGGTGAAGTTGGATGACAAAACAGTTTAGGTAGCACACACTACAAAACACTAACATCGAAAGATTATATATATACCACATTGTGCTTTACCCCCATTATAGTGACCTGCTAGTCTATGCTGTCTATACTAAGTGAATTCTTACCCGAACACAGTGAGTAACAAAGGAGTCAATACAGTCCTTAGCTTGGTGATTATTATATAGACAGCACCTGTAAGACAATTGTCAGGAAATTAAATTAAACTATATTTGGCTTGGGACAAGGATCAGCAATTTCTTGAAATCTAAGTACCATCAACTGGACTACATGCCTGTGATTGTCTCTGGCAAACCTAAAACAAAAGTAGAGAAAAAAGAAAAAAAAAAAGTACAAGAAAATAAAATGGTAGAAGCAGTAAAATGTCAACAAACGTCACCTTACATATAACTATGTAGCATCAGGCCAAAAAAATTGTCCTATCATAAGTGCCCTGATGAGAAAAACTTAAGACTTATAATAGTTTGAAATTCCATCAATTTGACATAGACTTATATTAAGGACTCTCTAATCTCATCAATATATGTACTCTGTTTCCAACAATTCAGGTCACAACTTATATATGTTTTCTTATCCTGTGACCATCATGTTCAAGGGCTCCAATAAATTCTTACGGGAATTCACCCAATAGGTTTTGGGATCTTCTTAACGGTCTCAATATTATGCGCATTCTAGTTTAACACACATTATATTTTGCTATATCTTTTTATTTTGCTTATTGCATACTATTTGTTATTGATGATATGTTTACAGTCTGCCTGCCATATCTCTCTACCAATGTCTTGAGTAACCCATAATTTTGATTCTTCAGAGATATTTTATTTTATGAACCAGTCACCTTACATCAAATTTTATTTGTAAAAGATGATTCTTGTGTTATGAGGTCAAGGCTTAGGGTTATCAAAACCTCCCATGCAATTACCCAAATGTGATTGAGCCCAATAGTCTTAAATTCAATTCAGGGGCTACATTCTTATACAACTGCACCACCTGAGACATTATATACATACACACACACATGGATATGTATAGATAGTTATAAACAGTTCAACTATATAGACAATTCATGCAACTATATGAATAGTCTGGGCCATAGATATTTTTTATCTATTTAGTTTTTCTTCAGTAGACTGTTACATCAAACTCTGGAGTGTATTAAATCTCATCTAGGAGTCTTTACAATTTTATGTGGCCACACAATCAATATGTCATGCATAAAGAACAGTTGGAGAATCTCACCATTAAAAAGGAAACCCTAATGTTTTGTAACTGACAAACATATCTGGCAAGCATATACCCACCTGTTTAACACTTTATTAACAATAAGCAAATCAATGAAGTTCTCTCTCGCTTCTATCAAGACATCTTAGTATATGTCTGGATAACTTTAATATATGCCTACAGAACAACTCCAAAAGATCCATTTTATTCTGCTGATTCAAATGTTTTAAAACAAACAAACATTCCCTCCCTCCCCCGCAATTAATCAATAAACACTCAGGTCTTGTATTTTATACATCCTTTCATCAACTTTATAGTTATAAAAATGTAGTTATTAAAGATGTTTATTTGTAAAAAATTCTGTCTACTACACTCAAACAGCTATTGCTAGAATACTGAATTTGTTCAACTTTTCTGTGAAACAATCAGGAATTATGTATGAAGTTGCTAAATGTAATCATACCCTTTGTTCCCAAGACATACTACAGAAAGGCTTCATAATTTGAAGTCAAAATATTCAAAATATCATTTTTTTTGTGGTAGCAAAGAAATGGAAACAAAGTAGGTCCTCATCCTGAAGAATAACTGAACATGCTGTGGTATGTGAATATAATTAAAAATTATAGCAACCATTAACAATAAATATGAAAAATAACAAAAACACAGGAAGACATAAGCTGATATAGAATGAAGCAAACAGACTAGGGAAGACAACTATGCATAACTACAATAGTGTTTTACATAATAAAATGAGGCCAGATACTATTTATAGTGACCAGAGTTTGATCTTAGAAAAAGAGATAAAGAAATGCCCTATTACCCTTTTTGGGGGGTAGGGAAAAGAATACAAATATAGATTGCATTGGACTATATTGCTGTGCCAACTGGGGCTGAAATATGATAGCTGGGGCAATTGGGTTTTACTTAACTGTTTTCTGCTACAGGACAAGGCTCACCAAGTGGGGAATTTGGTGAAGAGTGGTTTGAGGCTGGAAATTATATTAAAACAAAAGGTACTCTCAATATGTTTAGATTGCTCTCAAAATTTTATTATTAAGGTAGTAGGCACATGGGTGAATAGGTATGGGTATTTTCTTGACTGCCTTTTCTTCACAGGATTATCTTCTATATTTTTTAATCCTTTGTGCCCCACTGTTTTCAATTATCTTCAGAACTTTTCTCTTAATATCCTTAAAATCATGTTACCTCTTTTGCTGATCTTCTCTATACATATTTGGCTTGGTCCAGTAGTTATTTCTATCTTAGTTTTCTTTAGTGTCATTTGTATTTCCAACATAGAACATTGGAAAATTGATGTTAAGAGTTCAAATATGATAAACCCACTGCCAACAATGGGGGGAAAAAAAGTCCATTATAAAATCCTGTCAATTTTTTCCTTTTTCTATCCACTGTCCTCTTAATTTAGGGTAAAATACTCTTAGGATAAAATGGTTAATTGGATTTCAATCTAAGATTTCTACATTTGTTCTCCCAGGGCTTCTCACTGATATGAGGCAGTACTACTCATACTTTTCCACCATATTCCTCCACAATATCTCTCATTATGTTTGGTTGCCATATGTTTAGGTTTAGAAAAGAATTTGTTGGCTAAAATGTTACCTAAATAACTTTAGGCTTGTGGCTCTAAATTTCACATGAAGTACACTATCACAGGAAATGGTAACAGTACATGTTGATATGTTTCTTTATTAATTCCTTATTTTCTTATGTTTATCATCAGTATCCTGTTTAAATGGCTCAGGTAGCATAGTATATCTTCTTAACATCTTTATCTTTTCTTCTACTTTGTGCTTTGATATTACTCCAACAATTTAATGGTCTGGCTATGACAAAGGGGATGATTTAGGAACATCTCCCATATCAATAATTAGTTAAGACAGAATCAATTAAGTTTTTTGTGATGTTACTCAGAATATCCAGTGCCTTCTAACTCTCTTCTTGAAGAAAATATTTATGATCTGTAAGTATGATAGCTTTTATAAACACCAATTTAAATGCCAATATTCTTTTTGAAAGATCCTTGACCAGTGACTAAAAAATCTAACTTATTATTTTAATTCAACTATCATTTCAATATTATAGATGAAATCAGAATATAGGAAGATTAGACTAAATGGAAGGATGGTTCAGTTTCTTTTAAAAAAGGCAGATAACAAAATTGACTGAGATGGTTTTATCATGTATCTGAAGGCAAAAAGAATTAATTTCACAGGACACTTGGATCACCACTTTGTGGTGGTACGGATGAGATTAAATAAGATATGCCACAATGAAGATAATCATGAACCAATTATTTGCCAATATTTATCATGGAGGATAGGAAAGTAGAGAATTCTACAAAGTACATGCTAAGACCTTACAGATTAAAACCAATTTTTGTTTTTTGTATTCAATAACATTACTAAGAGTAAAGAAGCTATCAGTCACTTATACATTTATACATACTATTATTACTTCTTCCCTTATAATTTAGCTACAAATTTTGGAGCACAAAACACTCTGGGGCATAAAAAAGCCTGGATGAGTTGCTGCAGTGAGGGGATTTAGGGCAGCACAAAAATACTGAAGAGAGAACTATGATGTCAGAACAAAGTATGAAAATGGAAGAAGTAATGAAAGGGTATGGGGGGAATTCCATTCTTTCTCTTCCTCTCTCCTATACTAATTGGCTCCCAGGACTAGGGATCAGGTTAATATTTTTGGGATTTGTGGGTTAATCCAGGAAACTACCATTTAGATGACCAACATTTCTATAAGAGAAAACTCCAAAACTATTATCCAATTTGCTAATCTTTAGAATTATAACCTAATTATAAGTGGCACAATATATACATCATATTTACAAATATATTTCAATATTATAATTGTTTCTACTTCTGTTTTAAACTTAGTACAAATTTGACCACTTAGAACTGGGACAAAAGGGATTAAGTTAAAAAGAACTTGCCTGTATCCTTCAAGTGGTCACTTTGATTGATAAGGAATTTTTTTTCCTGGTAACAACAATTTTTCTCTTTTCTCTGTACTTTATTTATCACAAGTTTAATATGGAAAATATAATCTGTATCTGCCTGATAAAGACAGATGATCATCAAATGGTTGAGTCATTTGCTTTAAGTAAATACTTCATAGTAAAATTACTTAAGATACTTACTTAGGGGAAAGCACCGGAGGACTGACAAATGATCGAAGTGCATCTTTCACCATGTCTTGCATGAGATGGGTCCCAAAGACCTTTTTATTATCCACTAGAAAAGTAGTCTTAAAGGAAATGTTAATTCATTAGAAATTTTCCCACAATTATCACATACTGCTACTACACACAACTGCCATTATTGTGAAAATTTAGGCTACGACAAAGAAAGATACCAGGAGAATGAAGAACAGTGATTTAAGTGTCTAACTACATGAAAACAATATGCTACTGACTCACTGATGAAAGTTACAAATTATTTCCTATCTGGGTCATAATATGCCATAGGAAGAATAAAAAAATGATGCTTCTTAGCTCTCAAAGTAAAGTATCTAAATATAAGAAGTAAAAAAGCACATAATAATTTCACTGAAAAGTCAGAACTAGACTCTATAAATCTACTTAAACTAAGTTGAACAGTGAGGTAATCTAAATATGTTTAAACTCTTCCATAATATTTAGTTATTAAATCTAGTAACAACAATATCATATTGAAAGTAGTATTACATATGTGACAGAGGGTTTTATTTGTAAGGATTTACATAGAAATGTTCATATTTGTTAAATACACAATAAAATAGGAAATAAAAAAATCAACAATATTTTGCACAATTTAAAAATATTTCATACACAGTAATGATTTACTGATATTTACATTAAAAAATCAATTCTTCAGATAAAAGTACAGTTCTATAATAACTGAATTTTCTTTAAACATTTACTTTGCTTATTTTTTTAAATACATAACAATAATTCAGTGGATAGGGAGATAATTCAAAACTAACTAACTTACTTGAAGCAGGGATCTTGAAAGAACACAGGGTGATTGCTCACTAAATTCACAGAAAAAATCCTAATACATATTCAGGGAAAAAATTTATAATATTAACAAAAATTCAAAATATCACACAATTCACATATAAAATTTAATTACATGGATGTAGCTAACATTTTTTCATGACTATAACAAATGTCTGAAGATGACAACCTGTCCATTTTGCAAGAACTACCAAATTTTATTTATAAGCACAATGGACAATTTTAAGTCTTTTCACTTATAAAATCAGCCAAGCTTGCTACAATACCATAGATTCCAAAATTGTTTGCAATTTTTACAAAGTATAAACATTAATATATCAATATTATTGACAAATGCCTGCTTATTTCAGAACAAAACAAAGAACTGCAAATGATTCTACTAAGTTTTTGTCACTGAAGTTGCTGACTACCGTAAGACTTTAAAAATATTTGCATTTTTATATCATTATTCTAAGAGTATAACATTTCAAAAACAACATCAATAACAAAACACTTCAGATTTCTGAGGTTCAGAAAAAAATGTTTTTGTTGGTAATTTAGTAAGGGTGGATAACTAAGCATATCATCCTTGGCAGGAAGAAAGAGGATAGAACTCAAATATAAAAGTTCTGGTTATTTCTCTTGCTAAAAAAAGATAACCAAGGGATAAATGACTATTATCAAGCCTCATTCCTTCAGTGATTCTTGGTATCTCAATTTTCAATTAAAAAAAAAAAATCTTCTTGGGCCCACATCTACTTGTGTTCAATTTCCTTTTCCCTAATTCCTCAATTTTTTGTTCAATTCCTCAAAACCTCTTGTTTACCTCTGCATGCTATTTTTACTTCAAATATATAACAAGTCTTCTACAACCTGACTTCTGCTCCCATTTCTGTAATGAAATAGCTCTAAAGTGACCACTAACTTCCTTCTTGGGAAAGCACTTTTTTAGTACTCAACAATCCCTAAAGGCTCAGAGTCCCATTATTAAAAATTCATATTAACTAAAGTGAAGTTTTTTTTTCTACACCAGAAATTTCTCTACTTACCAGGATACAGTGTAAATTTGTTAGATTGACAACTTCACAGACAGTTTTTATTCTATCTATAAGTTTTGCAAAATAGTTGACCATTTCTTCCCTTTTGATTATTTTTGCATATCGAGGGAAGGTAGGAGGAAGCAATCTCTGGTTAACAAGAGGCTCAAAACCCATCATAATAGGATGATCTAAAAGAAAAAAAAAGATTTTTTTTCTTCATCTTTCCTTTTAATTTAAACCTCTGCATTAAATAATTTTAAATATATTAAGTGAACCTCTGTAAAGCAGAGCAAGATGCCAGCTTCAAAGTTTCCCAAACAAACCTAAATGTATTTTTTTCCATGTTTTGCAATCTTTTGTTCCTGAACTTGCAATAGTAAATAAAACTGTTAGATTTAGGAAATTCAGTGCTATAATAGGATCCCAATTACCTTTAAGTAGTGTTACAGTCTGTGTAATATATAAAGTACTTCAATTTGATTTGTGTGTGTGTGTGTGTATATATTTGGTGTTTTTAGAATTCATGTAATTTCAACTAAAGACAATTTATGTTAAGACGATAGAATAAGGAAGAACTAGTCTAATCTACTCTATAAAAATATAGTATTACTTTTTAGGCTGATAAATACAAATCACCTGCCTAAACCCCATTCTCAAATTTAAAAGTGAAGTAAGCTGTCCTTGAAATAAGCTAAATAACCAAGCATTTTGTTTTTAAAGGATTTCTCTGCTGCACTACGTGCAGAGACAGGATTCAAATCAGGTCTTCTAATTCCAAGTCTACTGCTGCTATAATGGAAAGTCATTACATAACACTGCCTAATGACTATGCTTACTATGACAATACAAGAGTTTCTATCTTTATATTACATGATTTTAGTACATTTGAGAGTATATATCAAACAGGTTTTCCTTCCCATATTATCTTGACATTTATTGTAGATAGGCCAAAGGCCAGATTCCCAACTCTTCTTAATCAGCCTTTACTTTCAGTTTCTCACCTCTCTAATATATCTTTCACATAGCTGCCAAGTTAATATTCTTTAGATTGAGGTCTGACACAACCACTGCCCTGCTTAGAAATTGTCACTCACTCCTTAGAATCTTTAAAACACAAAATTCTCAGCCTGACATTTAAAACCTTCCTCAAAATAGCTACCACTTACTTTTCCAGAATTTTTTATTCCCTTTTGTACATTCTATTTACCAGCTATATTAATTTGCTGGTCTCCAAAGTCACTATTCCATTTCCCATCTCTTGCCTCTTCACACTCTCTGGTTATCTTCAAGGCCCAGCTCAGTTTTCTCATAGTTACTGGAATTTTCTCCTTCCTCAGATTATGAAATTAGCCCATACTTACTGATCAGTACACATGTTTTATTTCCTCTCTAAATTGTAAATCAAGAGCAGGAAATGTTTCAATTTTGTCTCTGTACCCCTGGTGTCTATCACAGCGCCTTGCAAATGTGTAAAATCTGTTCAGTAATTTTTAGTCATATCCGACTCTTTGTGATGCCTTTTGGGGATTTTACTGGCAGAGGCACTGAAATCGTTTACCACTTCCTTCCCAGCTCATTTGATAGATGAGGAAATTGAGGCAAACAGAGTAAAGTGACATGCCCAGTGTCACACAGCTAGTAAGTATCTGAAGCCAAATTTGAACCCAAAGCCTCCAGGTCTGGTGCCCTATTTATAGATTGCCTCATATATAAAACAGACATTTTAAATTGCTTGTTGAACTGAACTGCATCTTTGGATATAAGTATAAACATTTTCATTTTCAAAGCATTATCAAATGTACATCTGAAATGATTAACCATAATTACTTTTTTAAAAAATCTTATTTATTGATTGATTGATTGATTGATTGGCTGAAGCAAGTGGGGTTAAGTGACTTGCTTAGGGTCACACAGCTAGAATGTGTTTAGTATCTCAAGCCACATTTGAACTCAGGTCCTCCTGACTATCCACTGCACCACCTAGCTGCCCCTAAATCTTATCTTAACACCATATTTTCCAACTCTGAAACATAAGCAGTAGATTAAATAATACAAATTTGAAGAAAACTAAAATATCATGGTAAAGTAAGTATTAATGAGAAATGGATACTATCAACATGTTTGTACAATATGTTTTTCTTATTTAAATACAACAATCCAATTTAACATCAATTTTTAAACCAATTCCTTAAAATTATATAAAATCCTCTGCCCTGCTTAACTTACCAAAAATAAATTACACACTAATTAAACAAATCTCACTTCTTGTATTTACTTTTTCATTCTAATTCAGCTAAAAGATGTTTACATTATTACTCAGTAACAATTAAATTATATGTACATGACCAGCAATAGCCAAACAGTAAAAGAAAGGATCAAAGTTTTTAATTGTTTGTAAAATTTCTAGCAAAAAAAAAGTTTAATTATCCTCTTAAATTTTCAGTCCTTTGGTAAATAGTCACTTAATCTCAAAGTCTTAGTTTCTTATTTAAAACCAAATCTTTCTAGTCACTTTTCAGGAAGGTAGTTTGCTCACATTACATACCTTGGGAAAAAAAAAATCTGTTTTCTAAATCTTAATTAAGAATTGTGTAAAGCTGACATAAGTACAAAGTCTAAACGTCTGTTGAAAATATCCTAAGTCCCTAGACTTAATGTAATAAACAAAGGACAAAGGGAAATGGTGTGCATACACACATAAAACACACACACACACACACATACACACACACACACAGATTTAATTTAAGAAAATTTAAATAAGTTGTATTCAGAGGGTATAAGGTCTTCAAGTCAGTAAGGAGTACATATCTTATTCCTGGTTATCAAATTAACTGTTAAGTTTTTAATTATGCAGTCACAGTCAAAATAATATACATGGAGATTTTAAAGAAAATTAAGCAAGCTTGAAGTCAGAAAGACTAGAAATTTTGTTAGAAGTATACTTTTTATTTTGTGTTTTAGTTAACATCCTTTAATCTGTGTTTACCTTGAAAATCTACTCCACTGAAAATTTTTGCTCCCCATTTTAATTAAATTACAAGCACCTTTGATGTAGGGAATGTCTACTACAGTTTTCCTCCTCATTAAATTGCTTTGAATAGACACTACATATTTACAATAGATATTCAGTACATACTAAACAAGCTTAAAATAAAGTTACAAGTAATCCAAAAGTAAAATTACCAGGGTCTAGTTAAGGCATAAAGAAATAAAAAAGGAAAAGGGACACTGCTGACAAGAATAAAATATCAAAGAATCTGAATCTGATAAATCACCACACAATGATACTTCTCCATTGGAACAGAAGCATGGTGACTGTTGATTTAAGAGTATAACAGGTTTTTTTTAGTCCTAACTATTCTACAAATTAGAAATATGTCCTTGGCCAAGTCAGTCAGCAACTCTGACCCTCTGAATTTTCTCACCAGTGAAATGAAAATTTTTTGATGGTATTATTTGCTGTTTATTAAAAATTAAGTTAATGGCCTAAAAACTGTAGAATGAAAGTGAAAAACATGGTTAAGACAAAAATTCAAAGTTGAATGTCAGAGTTATAAATAACTGGCTCTTTAAAAAAAATTTGGCTCATTTCTTTCCTTTGCCTTTTCTTTTTTTTTTTTTTTACCTCTTTAAATTCCCCCCCCCCCCCAAGACTTTTGACATCTCTATCATGAAGCCAATCATCTCATTCTGTTTCCCACTCAAGTTGTTTGATACTTGCATTGTATTTCTTAGCTCTGGCATTCATCTTAACAACACCAAACTTGCAACCATTTTCATCTAGCAGCTAGCCAAACTCTTCACCTAACAGAAATAAACTGTAATTTTCATCCAGCAGCTAGTCAAACACTTCACCTAACAGAAATAAACTGGAATCACTGAAGAACTGCTTCTTTTTCTGTCTTAGTCCTTGAATTGATCCAGCAAAGTCAACATCATCTGCTCTTTTCCATTTGCTTTTTTAAAAATGCCGACTTTGTCTTTTAGTTCTTCATTTTCTTCATCCAGCACATTCATGAGGTACCCTCACATCAAGATCCTCAAATTCTTCATTCATATGAACACCAAGGAGATCTAGATCTCTTCTTCATCCAAATCTGATCTTCATCGTCAAATATGATCAAATCTAAAATGCCCTGTTGGATACTTAAAGCCCCTACTCAATAAATTCTATCATGTCCAGAACTGAAAGCAAAATTCTATTTGCATTTAAAGTCCTTCACAATCTAATCCTCATTTTCTTCCCCTCCCAACATTTCCAATCATCTAATCTTATACTCTTTCACATACTCTGCAATCCAGTGACAGTGATCTCCTTACTATTACTTGCAAAGAAATTTCATTTTTAAACTCTCAGCATTTTCACTGACAGTTCTCTATACCTGGAATTCATCTCTGCTTCCTAACCATTAACCTTCCTTCAAACTAAGTTCAAGCTAAAACCCCACCTTCTACAGAACTTATTTCATGATAATTCTTAATTCTAGTGCTTTATTTTGGTTACTTCTAATTAATCCTCTCGATAGCTGTTTGCACATTGTCTATCCTATTACACTATATGAACATGGATTGATTTTTGCCTTTTTTTGTATCCCTAGTAAGTGGCACAAAGCAGCCATTTAATAAGTGTTTACTGACTCACTATCTCACTGCTGCTACCTTTCCAATCTTCTTACATTGATTCTCCTCCATGTACATTAATATCTAGCTAAACTAGTCTATATGCTATTTCTTGCACATAATGACTTTCCATCTCTTGACTCTCCTTTCTCTGATAGTCTTTTCACTGGCAGTCCCACCTTCTGCAGGAAACCTTTCCCAAGTTCCTTTCCTCTCCTCTCCTGCCCCACCTAATGCTTTCCTAATGATATTTACACCTTCCATTTACATTGGATTTATCACACACACACACACACACACACACACACACACACACACACACACAC
>JAJPUD010001505.1:6841-73449 GCA_023553655.1 Myrmecobius fasciatus | reverse complement strand
CACACACACACACACACACACACACACACACACACACACACACACACACACACACACTTACATCTGTTGTTTCTCCCATTAGAATGTGAGCTCCCTGAAAGCAGGAGCCATTTTACCTTTCTTTGTACCTATAGCCCTTAAGCACAGTGACTGATAATAAGGTTTCATATTCTAATGAAGGATTTTCAGAAACTAATGAAGTATTTTATTTTTTTTAATCTAGTTAGAAGGATCTTTACTCTTAAGTAGAAAATAACCCAGCCTTCTTGGATTAAAAAAGCAAACTAATAACGACATGTTTAGTTTATAGTTGAGCAAAATAAATCACAAGACTAAAAAAGAATCAAATTGATTTCTGAAGACCAAGTTTTAAGTTATCATCTCTTATGAAATATATTTCTCCATCCTTGGATAGATGACTTATAAAATTAGTACTGTTATTAAAATAAAAATGATCATCATATACACTGAACTAAATAGGTTCAGGTTGGAAAGGATTTTGGAAAACAGTCAATAGATTGCCAAGGTTTTATTCCATTGCCAGTTCTTATCTATTTGATTTCTGCCAGAGTTTTTCTTTAATAAATAATCACATGAAAAGGCCAATAACCACATTTGGACCTTGTGAAATGGCTCTGATTAAATACACAATCTCTAAGATAGGCTAAAATAACCTAAAGCTTAAAATGGATGAAGCCAGATTATATTTTAAGCTACTTTAAAATCATTTCATAAGGCCCAATTGCTGATGCCCTTTCATTGATGTTTTTAAGCATCTCGAGAAGTTCAGTTTGTTGTACCATGTCAGCACTCAGATATACACAAGCAAACAAATTGTCTAGAATCATAGGGTACAGTATAGTGATATTCAGTCTTTAAAACAATCTTGTTCCAATCAGAGCTACTACTCTGCAAATAGACTAAAATTTTCTGTAAGACTGCACAAAATAACTCTCCATCCTTATTAATTAATCTTCCTTCTGTTCCATGGGTATAGTATCATTCACCCCTACTCTTTATCTCAGTACTACCATCAAGATATAATACATTCAGATTCTCAAACATTCAAATTCTCAAACAGTTCCAAAGTCTCAACCTAAGTAATGGGATTTGCAATGACAGCAAGGAAGACAAAACATATACAATATGAATTTTGTCCCTCACCCCTATACCTTAACTTCCTCTTGCCAGTTTCAACTGTCCAACAATAGAGACAGTCTTAGAGTAAGGGAAAGGCAAGAAAATTCCATAAAGATACTTAAGCATTTACTCCCATTCCAAGCCCTCAATCCCTACTTTTCTGCTTTAGTTCTAGCTGAGTTGAGGAAAAACAGGAAAGAAATAGTGACTGGACAGGTTTTCTAATGATATCTTCCCTATTCCCCTCTAAAGCTCCTAACTTAGGACATATAAGTCACAGTCAGTGCTTTGGGACTGAAATGATCTTTGTTTCTATTGCCTGGGTTTAAAAAAAGGAAGAGGTATCCCTGGCATTTCTTGCTAGAACTCATAATTCATTTCCCTACAGGCATATTGTTACAGAATAGTGATTTGAAGTTTAGATTCTTTGGCATCTAAGAACACTGAACTTAAAGAGTCAGAAATCCTGGGTTCAAATCACTGCTGACACTCATCAACTTTGTGATTACGGGCAAGTAAATCACTCATCTCTCTGCATCAATTTCCTCAACAATGAAGCAAATATATATGCAGATTATCTCAGGACTATTTTAAGGAAGAGCATTTATTAAACCTTAAAACACTATTACTATTAGTAATAAGCCATTACTATTTTTCAGTAATATGATGATTAGAACAAGTGAAAGCTTGGTTGACTTGAGCATCTAATGGTCTTTTTTTTTTCCCTCTTTTTTTGTTTTTTTTTTCTAATGGTCTTTTTATTGTTCTTATAGGAAAAAGCATCATAAGATCCAAGAAAATTTAAATACTTGTGTTTCAAAGTTTGTTTGTAAATTGTGCATTGTCTGGTATTATATTCCTGAAAAAGAACAGGAAGAAAAAGGATAATTACCTCCTTTTGTAGTATCGTTCTGTGCCTGGATCCCATGATGTAATGAATTGTGAATTGCGGACAGAAGATCTGCTGCTTGAATCATCAATTTCTGAGCTTCTGCAACAGCACTTGTCTGAAAAATTAATCGATACAACAATGTTTCAACATTAGGAAATAATTACTATAATTAATCATATTTGTAGCAAAATCACATCATTATGTTAACAGATACAGAAAAGGCTTTCAATAAAATAGTAACTGTTCATGTCATGTTAAAATAATGAAAAACCTTGGCATGGCAGACCGGTCAGAAATACTTATCTAAAGTCAAGAAAGATGGAAACAAGAAATTTATCAAGTGTCTACTATGTGCAAGTTACTGTGCTGGGTATTTTTACAAGTATCATCTCACTTAATCATCACCATCCCCATTTTATAATCAAGGAAACTGAGGCAGAGGCTAAATGACTTGCCCAGGTCACAGAGCTGGTAAGTGTCTGAGGCCAGATTTAAACTCAGATCATCTTGATTCCCAGGCCCAGAGCTTTCTTCATTATACTACCTGCTTGCACTAAAATAACATTATAGGAAAGGTGTAACATTGATAACATTGATAGTATTATTACTGAGCTCAAGAAAAAAAGAAGACTGTCTCTTTTCTTTACTATTATTTGACATAGTACTAGAAATATTAAAGCAATAGAACAAGGAAAGTATTAAATAGACAATAGCATGTAATGGTTTACTAAGGAAATTCTATAGAATCAATGAGGAAGCTGAGATGATTAATAACTTTACTGAAGACAAAGACATAAAAAGCATCAGTATCTATCTATCTATCTATCTATCTATCTATCTATCTATCTATCTATCTATCTATCTATCTATCTATCTAATGGCACCCAGCTGCTAATAGGCTTAACAGATGCTTGTTGATTGACTTTAGAAAGAAAAATTCCACTCAGAGTAACTACAAAATGTATAAAATATTTGAGAGATAACCTAAATGACACATATAGGATATATATATCTTAAAAAAACCAAAACAAAACAATTTCCTGAGATAAAGCTCTAAACAGAGATGTAAATAATGTACACAGTTGAGTTGTATCACTATAATAAAAACCTAATTTAGTCCTATATATTTTAGCATTATACCAAACTACCAGGGGATTAACTCATAGACAAATAAAATAACAGTAAAATTTGGAAGACTCAAAGACAAAGAATTTCACAGGAAATAATTTTTAAAACAGAAATGAAGACTCTGTAGCATTAGGTGATCTTAAATTATTTAAAAAAACAATAATTATCAAAATTAGATTAAAAACAGAAATAACAGTAAGTGGAAAGAAATTTCTAAGCAAGACCCCAAAGCAAATGAACATAGACATGGACTCTTCTATTCAAAAAGAACTTATGAGGAAAATGAGTAACTGATTGGCAGAAAAAACATTCAAAAAAACATCTTACATCACATGCCACAAAAAATTTCAAACGGATACTGACTTAAATTTATGATCATATAGTTAAATAACGAGAAGAGAATGTCAGGAGAAGTGTTTCACAACTACAATGAGAATTAAAAACCAAAGACAGAGATAGTGATGACAAAAGACCAAAGACAAGTTCAATTATATAAAGCTGAGAATTTTGCAAGAATGAACACAACTAGAATAAGAAACTATTGTTTATAAGAAAAAAAAATTTATATCAAGGATTGCTAATAAAAGTCTGACAAAATACATAGTGAATACAAACAAATATGTAATACTAAAAACTATTTCCCAAATGTTAAGGAGTCAAAAGGTATAAACAAGTTTTCATAAGTATGAAATGCTCAACAAAAACATGCTTCAAATTACTACTAGTAAAAGAAAAATAAATGAAACAATTCTGAGATTCCATTTCAAATTCCACAAACTGACAAAGATTCAAACAGTCAATGTTAAAGCATATACTGTAGAAAAATAGTATAATTAATTCTGTGCTGGTGAAACTGTGGGATTGATTCAGTCATGCTGATTATCAATTTGGAATTATATGAACAAATTGACTAACCTGATGAAACATTATGATCCCTTGATCCTATGACTGGGAATATATATATATATATATATATATATATACATACATCAAAGAAATCAATGATAGAAAGGTTCAATATACACTAAAATATTCAAGAAGCTGGAAACAAAATGTGTCCCTGATGACTGAAGAATGGCTGAATTAAGTGTGAAATTTAAAAGTAATATACTATTGCCGTGTTATAAGGACAGTTTTGGTTGGTTATTTTGGGGGAATTGTCATTTCCTGGGTGTGGGCATCTCCCTGATGAATACTTATCTATACAGAATGGCAAATATTCTGTATCACACATGCTTGAAGAGTGCTGCCTAAGCACAAAAAGGTTAAGTGATTTGCCAAGGGTTCACAGAACCAGGATAAGTCAGAGGCAAGACTTGAAAACAGTGCTGACTGTAGTCTGTCCTTAGCCATTATACCATTCTGTCTTTCAGGGAATTATGAATATGAGGAAATGAGAGAAATACAAAAAAACCCCATGGATGAACCAATAAAGAGCAAAGAAGTATTATGAGAGAAAAATACACACATAATATGAAATAATTACAATAATGTATAGACAACATCACGAGATACCAGAATTTAGATCAAAGGCAACGAACAATGTTAGACCCAAATGACCAAACCAGAACATACCTATACATATAGAATGTGGACTATATACACTCTTTTTTTTTTGTTTGTTTTCCTTTTTTCTTGGTTATACATGTACATTACATTTCTTCATATTAGGAGAGAAAAATCAGAATAAAAGGAAAAAACCATGAGAGAAAAAAAACAGAAAAAAAAAAAAAGAAAAAAGTGAAGATAGCCATGTGTTGATTTATATTCACTATCTATAGTTCTCTCTCTGGATGCACTTGGTGCTTTATATCTAAAGTATATTGGGATTGCTAACTATTGAACCACTGAAAACAACCAAGTCTTTTCATAGTTGATCATCACACATTTTTGCTGTCATTGTGCACAATGTATTTCTGCTTGTTTCACCCAGCATCAGTTCATGTAAATCTTTCCAGGTCTTTCTAAAATGAGCTTGTTCATCATTTTTTTTTTATAGAACAATAATATTCCACTACTTTCATATGCTATAACTTAATCAGACATTCCCTATTTGATGGGCATCCACTCATTTTCCAATTCTTTACTACTACAAAAAGAGCTGCTACATTTTTTTTCCTTTTTTTTTTTTTAATTGAAGCTTTTTATTTACAAAACATATACGCATAGGTAATTTTTCAACACTGACCCTTGCAAAACTTTCTGTTCCAAATCTTTCCCTCCTTCCTCCCATCCCCACCCCTAGATGGCAGGTAGTCCAATACATGTTAAATATGTCAAAATATATGCTACAAACATTTTTGCACATGGGGTCCTTTATGATTTCCCTGGAATATAGATCCAGTAGGACTGCACTGCTGGATCAAAGGTTATATAACTTTCTAAGTCTTGGACAATGACCAAACTATTTTGAAAGCAAACATAGGCATATATCAAGTGTGGTTCTGGGAAGTGATTGTAGCACAAAAAACAATGGCAACAAAATATTTTTTAAAATAAATCAATGGATAGACCAATTTCCCTAATGAATATTGATGCAAAAATTTTAAATAAGATATTAGCAATGAGATTACAGAAAGTCATCCCCAGGATAGTACACTATGACAAAGTAGGATTTATACCAGGCAGGGCTGGTTCAATATTAGGAAAACTATCAGCATAATTAATTATATTAATAACCAAACTAACAAAAACCATATGATTATCTCAATAGATGCAGTAAAAGCATATGATAAAATCCAACACTCCTTCCTATTAAAAACACTAGAGAGTATAGGAATAAATGGGCTTTTCCTTAAAATGATCAGTAGCATCTATTTAAAACCATCAGCAAGCATCATATGTAATGGAGACAAACTAAAACCATTCCCAATAAGATCAGGAGTGAAACAAGGCTGCCCACTGTCACCATTACTATTTAATATTGTATTAGAAATGTTAGCTTTAGCAATAAGAGAAGAAAAAGAGATAAAAGGAATTAGAGTAGATAATGAAGAAACTAAATTGTCACTCTTTGCAGATGACACGATGGTATACTTACAGAACCCTGGAGACTCAACTAAAAAACTACTAGAAACAATTCACAACTTTAGCAAAGTGGCAGGATTCAAAATTAATCCACATAAATCATCAGCATTTTTATATATTACCAACAAAGTTCAGCAGCAAGAGATACAAAAAGAAATTCCATTCCAAATAAGATGATAGGATAAAATATTTGGGAATCTATCTGCCAAGGAAAAGTCAGAAACTATATGAACTAAACTACAAAACACTTTCCACACAAATAAAATCAGACCCAATCAATTGGAAAAACATTAAGTGCTCATGGGTAGGCAGAGCAAATACAATAAAAATGACAATACTACCCAAACTAATCTACTTATTTAGTGCCATACCAATCAAACTCTCAAGAAATTATTTTACAGATCTAGAAAAAATAGTAGCAAAGTTCATTTGGAAGAACAAAAGGTCAAAGATTTCAAGGGGATTAATGAAAAAAAAGGCAGATGAAGGTGGCCTTGCTGTACCAGATCTAAAACTATATTATAAAGCAGTGGTCATCAAAACCGTTTGGTATTCGGCTAAGAAATAGAGCAGTCGATCAGTGGCACAGGATAGGTTATCAGGACAATCTAGGCAATAACTTTAACAATTTAGTGTTGGATAAACTCAAAGACCCCAGCTTTTGGGATAAGTACTCACTATTCGGCAAAAACTGCTGGGAAAATTGGAAACTAGTATGGAAGAAATTAGGGCTTGACCCATACCTAACACCACATACCAAGATAAGATCTAAATGGGTTCATGATCTAGATATAAAGAGTGATATTGTAAGCAAATTAGAGGAAAATAGTATAGTTTACCTCTCAGACCTGTGGAGATGGAATAAATTTATGTCCAAAGAAGATCTGGAACTCCTAATTGAACACCAGATAGATAATTTTGATTATATTAAGTTAAAAAGTTTCTGTACAAAATAAATCAATGGAAACTGAGTAGCTGCCCATCAGTTGGGGAATGGCTGAATAAGTGATGGTATGAATGTAATGGAATATTATTGTTCTATAAGAAAGGATCAGCAGGATGATTTTAGAAAGGCCTGGAGAGACTTATGTGAAATAATGTTAAGTAAAGTAAGTAGAACCAGGAAATCATTATACAAGCCAACAGCAAGATTATATGATGATCAATTCTGATGGATATGGCTCTTTTCAACAATGAGATGATTCAGACCAGTTCCAATGATCTTGTGATGAAGAGAGCCATCTACACCCAGAGAGAGGACTGTGGGAACTGAGTGTGGCTCACAACATATATTTTCACCTTTTTTGTTGTTGTTATTTGCTTGTTTTTTTTCTCTCGTTTTTTAAATCTTTTTGATCTGATTTTTCTTGTGCAGCATAATTATGCAAATATGTTTAGAAGAATTGCATGTTTAACCTATATTGGATTGCTTGTTGTCTTGGGGAGGGAGGGAGAAAAATTGGGAACACAAGGTTTTGTAGGGAGGAAATGCTGAAAACTATCTTTGCATGTATTTTAAAAATAAAGCTATTATTGTAAATAAATTAAGTCACAATGTATCATATATTTTCACTGATATACAAGATATCCCAAAATTTTTTTGTGCAACTTTAAGCTATTAAACTTTAAAGCAGCATTTGGGAATACTGTATATTGGGGGGGCAAAAAAGACGCAAACTCATTTCATTTAAATGCTTTAATAATATCTTTGGTTTGTATAAATGAATGATTTAATACAAAACTAAGTACAGTTAAGCAAAAGACCAACTATCTATTTCCATCTTAGCAGCTAATTATTAAAATTCTATTAAAAATATTCTTAGCTTTTCTAGACATAGTTCCATAAAATTTAAGCCACATGAGATTGTAGGAAATTGGCAAATTTGAAGATGTGACATTTCTAATTTAATGTGGACTACAGTTTAAGAAAATTAGATTTCATGCTTCATGAAAAGATTTGGAAGACCAGAACTAGAACAATTAGGTGGATGGATGAAAACTGGCTCCTCACATTAGTGATAACTTGATTATTTAAAAAACTTTATTGTGGGGGCAGCTAGGTGGCGCAGTGGTTAGAGCACCAGCCCTGAAGTTAGGAAGACCTGAGTTCAAATCTGGTCTCAGACATTTCCTAGCTGTGTGACCCTGGGCAAGTCACTTAACCCCGACTGCCTCAGCAAAAAGCAAAAAAAAAAAAAAACAAAAAAACAAAAAAAAAAAAATAACTTTATTGTGGAGCCAGTAGCTAGTTCCACACCAAACAAATTTTTTTAAAAAAGTACCCAAGGTTCACTTTTTGGTCATGGATATTTCAGCAGGGCATAGTCACAATCATTACTTGATCAAGGAAAAAAGTTTGGCCTGTATTTTTAAGATACAATTTTCCTGGCACATAAAGATTTTCATTAGAAACAAATGACAAAATGAAAGAGAGTATCCTTACCTCTTTTTTAGTAAAAGCGATGAGAACTGTCAGTAGCACTCGAGTAAATTTCACTCTGCTAAATACAGCTAAACATTGCTGATGCTAAAACAAAAGAAATGCCTAGTAGTTAGCAGATGCTTTCCAACACTATTAAATTTATTTATTTTAAAATACTAAATATTCCTTTAATTAGAAAGTATCTTTTTCCATTGTAAAACGCTGTTATTATAAAGACATTGTTGTATGCTACTTTAAATTCTTTTTAATAACTAACCACATAGTAAACTCTAAGCCTAAGTTATGATCTATGAGTCCACAGAAAAGATAAACTTCCAATCTATAAAATGACTATTCCTCTGTAACTTCAAAATACCGATTTTTACAAAAATCTAATTCATCTAAATCTAAAAAAGCAATAATGACCAATTGAAAACAACTTTAGGCAGGAAGTAAGAAGTTTAGATTCCTGCCTTACCTTTTACCGTTAATTTTGTGATCTCAGGCAAATTCCTAGGACCTTCTAAATCTTAGTTCCATTAACTATTTGGAAAACAAACATAAAACTTCTTCCTACTTCATACAGTAGGATATTTGAAACAACATATTTGAAAATGCTTTGGCAGTCTTTGAAAGAAAACACTAGATAAGCCCAACAGATTATTATATCAATATAAACACAAGGGAAATAAAAGCCCCTTGTTGCAAGGTCCAATTTTTTGAAGAAATACCTTAAAAAGAGCTTCCATATATTACAACGCAGTTCATAAAACTATAATATTAAGAGGTAGACTTCTCTGATATTATCTACCAGAAAATAAGTTCAATTACTTCAAGTTCAACTTCTGGATCTCTTTCTTCTCCTTGTCGACTTCGAGTGCTCTAAAATTTAAAAAGTTTGAATTACAACCCAACAATGCATCAAGTAGAAAAAAAAAGAAGAAATAAGTCAATAGGATATAGCTAACATCAGCTCCATATTAAATTTGAACTGGCATTAAGGAGTATTTAAAAATAAAAGCAAAAGATTTTCTTCATATTAATTCCATTTATAAAAAAACACATTTATTAGGAAGAAAGCCACCAAGAGTTACCTAATATAAATAAGACAATTAAAACATGAACAATAACTGGGCAAAAACCACAGGCACTGTCATTTTATTTCTTGCCACATTCATAGAATGAGAACATTATAAAAAATACATTTCACAAATCTTGTGGGTAGAAAAAAAGTATCAAATTAAAATGTTTCCATAGCTATTTTTAAAACCCAAGAGATCTTTCCAAAGGACAGTTTTTTCCTATGTCAAGTTCAGACATATCTGAGAAGAGTAGGATCTTTTTAATGTAAAGCACTCTGGAATTATTGAAAGGGCATTACATAGAGAATCAATGAAGCAGATGAGTTCCACTATTCCCTAAAAGGTCCTGTCATTTATTAATAGCAGAGTAAACTTATACAAATCCTAAAACCTTTGAACACTAGTTTTCTTATTTATAGAAAGTGAATAATATCTGCTTTGTGTATTTCACAGGATTACTATAGTGATCAAATGACATCATAAATTATATACCTAGAATGCCCACCCCTACACAGCTCCAAAATCATTTGAAATCTTTCTATTCCTTCAAAATTCAGTTCAGATATCACTTCTCTATGAAATCTTCCTTGATCGCACTAGCGAAAATGATATACATCATCTCAAAATTTTTTTAGGATTTTCTTTTGCGCTTATATTCTACTTTCTATTATATTCATTTGTGTATGTCTTATTTCTCTTTGTCCATATATCCATTATTTGAATAAACTCCTTGAGGAAAGGGGCAACGCCACTTTTCACCTAACACCTAGCATGGGACCATGCATATAGAAGAAGACAGTAAGGTACTAAACAAATCTTGTTAAATGAACAAAAACACTGTTCAAATTCAAGAAAGTATCATGATTAACTACCCTGCTATCAGCAATTTAGTGATAGATAACTATAAAAATTCTCTTGCTTTCTCTTTAAGGGAGAAGACAAATGTCTTCTGCTTAAATAATATTTTTTTTTTTTAAGCTCAGTAAGAATAGGTCAGATATTTCCTTTCACAATTACTGGGACATCATCATTACTGGAGTTAACATAAAAATGTGACACTTATTGTGTATTCAATTTTTGTTAACAATCTTATAACAAAGTTAAAAAATGATCAGATTGGGGCAGCTAGGTGGTGCAGTGGATAGAGCACCAGCCCTGAAGTGACGCAGAAAAAAGCAAAAAAAAAAAAAAAAGATTAGATTTTAAGTAGTTAAAATAAAATCAAAGCCTTAATGTTAGTTCACATAAACAATATAATTTGAATAATCAGTAATTCTTACTATTGTCCTTTAGCATTTAGTGTAATGTCTTTCATACAGGAAACATTTAACAACTGCTCCATGAATTCAACTAAATTGGTATTAACACAAAGTATTTTAGTATTTTTAATTAAAATTAAATATAAATGCCTCATTCAAACTCTCCCAAGATTTTGAAAGAATCAATACAACAAGGATTTATTAAGCATCTACAGTAAGTACCACGTACTGTGATAGGTGTTAAAGATGTACAGCACAAGAAGATAACACTTGATTTCAAGAAGCTTATACTCTAAAAGCAGGCTACAATACATATAAAAGAGTAGGACCCAAGAAAGGAAGTTTTCATCTAAACAGGCACAGGAATTATGAGAGGAACCCACAGAGTAGCAGTCACACCCTTACAGGAGCAGGTGCACTATTATGTAATTACTATTCTAAGAGCAAGACAGGGAAGGAAGGCACAGGGGTAGAACAAATACTAAGGCACCCATGTTGGGTGATGTCTCGTGTCAAAGTAGTATCTCCTAAATTGTAACCTCGACTTGCAAGGAGTAAAAATGTACTCTGATAATGAGAAAAACAAAGACATGATGATAAAGAAATGTAAGGGGAAAACTGCATACCTTTACTCTTCTTTGCATGTCATCTTCTACATCTTTTAGCATACCTAAAATAGACACATTGTGATTAAAAGGTAACATAATAGTTTCATGAAGGATACATGTAAAAATACAAAGCTTCTTCACATAAAGAGTCTCACCGGTAACTCGAAGATCTGTCACACTATTTGCCATTTTAAATCCATAGGTCATTGACTGAAAATCTTCCTAAATAGAAAAGGAATAATGATATTAAAATTAAAAAACTGAACTGCTAAGCCATTCATTATATCTTTCTAATATAATTATTCCTTGTTTGTAAAGAAATGGAACACAGCAAGAAGAGTTTCATGCTGTTTGTCTAAACACATAAAAACCTAAACATTCTGCCTAGGAACATACTTGAAATAATGAGTATTAATCCTATATCTGTCCCTAACATTGTTATTCCATAGGCAAGTTAAACATGCTTACCATTTAACAATTTCATTTGTAAAGTACAGCTATTATTAATTTTAATACTTTAAGTGAAGTGAAAATTCATATTAATAAAGAACTCTGATACCAAAGATGAAAGGTGAATATATAATCATTGTTATTACAATGTAAGAGTGTAGTTTCAAAGATTACCATGGAGCAAGAATTTCTCAATTGCTGATAAAATTATGATTTACCTAGGCTAATGAAAAGCAAAAGTCAAATACTGAAATTGGGTGGGAAAGGAAAAATTATCCACCCAGTTCATCCAAAAAAATCTCATGAAGCACATTTAAATAACATTCTTTTTCTTCAAAATTCCTTTTTAGCTTTTAATGAATCAAAAAAATAGATTTCTAGGTGCTCCAAATAACTACTGATCAGAGAAATGCAAATTAAGACAACCCTGAGGTACCATTACACACCTGCCAGATTGGCTAAAATGATAGGAAAAGATAGTGATGGGTGTTGGTGGGGATGTGGGAAAACTGGGACACTGATACATTGCTGGTGGAGCTGTGAACGGATCCAGCCATTCTGGAGAGCAATTCGGAGCTATACTCAAAAAGTTATCAAATTGTCCATACCCTTTGACCCAGCAGCATTTCTATTGGGCTTATATCCCAAAGAAATCATAAAGGAAGGAAAGGGCCCCACATGTGCAAGAATGTTTGTGGCAGCCCTTTTTGTAGTGGCTAGAAACTGGAAACTGAATGGATACCCATCAATTGGAGAATGGCTGAACAAATTATGGTATATGAATGTTATGGAATATTATTGTTCTATAAGAAATGATCAGCAGGATGATTTCAGAGAGGCCTGGAGAGACCTGCATGAACTGATGCTGAGCGAAGTGAGCAGAACCAGGAGATCATTATACGCGGCAACAAGACTATACGATGATCAATTCTGATGGACATGGCTCTCTTCAACAATGAAATGTTTCAAACCAGTTCCAATTGTTCAGTGAAGAAAGCCATATATACCCAGAGAGAGGGATGTGAAATGTGGACCACAACATTTTCATGCTCTCTATTGATGTTTGCTTGCATTGTGTTTCCTTTCTCAGATTTTTCTTTCTTATAGATACGATTTTTCTTGCACAACAATAAGTGTGGAAATATGTATACATGTATTTGATTTTAATATAATTAACATGTAGTGGATATCCTGCCATTTAGGGGAGGGGTAGGGAGTAGGGGGGAAAAATTTGTAACAGAAAGTTTCGTAAGGGTTAATGTTGAAGAATTACCCATACATATGTTTTGCAAATAAAAAAAATTAATTTAAAAAAATTAAAAAAAAAACAGATTTCTGTGGTCTAAGATTTAGATATTTTACTTGTTAAAATTTGAAGATTGTTAATTTAATACTATCCAGCTGATCAAATTAAAAAGACACCATATTCAACACAGGACAGATTAGGCATGAATATAATTCTTACTTAAGTGTGTATATATAGAATATTAGAGATCTTCCTATGAATATCCTACCTTAAATTCTTTACAACTACAACCATTAAAACTTTCTAGTTGTTAGTGTGGAAGAAATTAGGGCTTGACCCACACCTAACACCACATACCAACATAAGATCTAAATGGGTTCATGATTTGGATATAAAGAGTAATATTATAAGCAAATTAGAGGAACATAGGATAGTTTACCTCTCAGACCTGTGGAGATGGAATAAATTTATGTCCAAAGAAGAACTGGAACTCTTAATCGAACACCACTTAGATAATTTTGACTATATTAAGTTAAAAAGGTTTTGTACAAACAAAACTAATGCAGACAAGATTAGGAGGGAAGCAATAAATTGGGAAATCATCTTTACATTTAAGGGTTCTGATAAAGGCCTCATTTCTAAACTATATAGAGAATTGTCTCATTTATAAGAATTCAAGCCATTCTCCAATCGATAAATGGTCAAAGGATATGAACAGACAATTTTCAATGGATGAAATTAAAACTATTTCTAGTCATATGAAAAGGTGCTTCAAATCACTATTGATCAGAGAAATGCAAATTAAGACAACTCTGAGGTACCACTACACACCTGTCAGATTGGCTAAAATGACAGGAAAAGATAGTGATGGGTGTTGGCGAGGATGTGGGGAAACTGGGACACTGATACATTGTTGGTGGAACTGTGAACAAATCGAACCATTAACGACCAGCAGGATGATTTCAGAGAGGCCTGGAGAGACATGCATGAACTGATGCTGAGCGAAGTGAGCAGAACCAGGACATCATTATACACGGCAAAAACAAGACTATATGATGACCAATTCTGATGGACATGGCTCTCTTCAACAATGAAATGTTTCAAACCAATTCCAATTGTTCAGTGAAGAAAGTCATATACACCCAGAGAGAGGGATATGAAATGTGGACATAACATTTTCATGCTCTCTATTGATGTTTGTTGGCATTGTGTTTCCTTTCTCTGATTTTTTTTTCTTGTAGATATGATTTTTCTTGCACAATGATAACTGTGGAAATATGTATACATATATTCGATTTGTCAAGTATTTTAACATAATTAACATATAGTGGATTTCCTGCCATCTAGAGGAGGGGTGGGGACTGGGGGGAAAAATTTGTAACAGAAAGCTTTGTAAGGGTCAATGCTGAAGAATTACCCATACACATGTTTTGCAAATAAAAAGTTTTAATAATAATAATAAAAAAACTTTCTAGTTGTACTCAAATCTAATGAGAATTATCTGACACCTTAAAATTTAGGGGATGAAATGGTAATTGTATGTGAATACAGAGTACAGAAAAAACCTAAATATATATAGATATGTATTAGATACTACAGAGAGACAAAGCAACTTGTACCTGCATTAACAAATGAGTCTTATTGTGACAATAAGTGTGTGTGTGTGTGTCTCAATCATCCTACTAGCTTCCATAAAAATGCAGCACATACAAACAACTCTTATACAGGGATATGGATTTGTAGATTTGAAGAACAAAATATTCAATGCTGTTATCTAAAATATAGTTTAACAAAGAAAGAGGAAAGGGATACATGAGTACAAAAATATTTAGAGTAGCTTTTTTTGTGGGAGTAAAAAGAAAAAAAAAAAAGAAATTGAAGGAGTGTCCATTAGCTGGAGAATGACTGAACAAGCTAAAGTATATGGATATAATGGAATACTTTAAGAAATAAAGAAAAGGATGGTTTCAGTAAAACATGACAAGACTTGTATGAATCAATATAGAGTGAAATATACAGAACTAGAAAAATTTAGTTAATCCTTCTACATGGCAATTTTTCCCATCTTGGTTTTGATATATTGCAACTTAGCTGAGAATGGGAATTGTTTGGGAATTTTGCGGAAGCCACAGATGACATGTGAAGGCCAATAGATGACACAGAGTCTATGACTAAATATTCAACCCAAATTTTATAATAAGATATGGTAAACACCCCAAAAAAGAAAAAGAAAAAATTCAGACTTTTTTTCTGTTACAAAGGGAGGGCCAAAAACTTTTACATGAATTTTCCAGATCATGGAGGCACCATGCCCTGACCCCATGATGTAGAAGAGATAACTGTATATAATAACAGTAACACATGAGGAGAAAAGGGTGGAGGGAAAAGAAGTACACCCAAAGCAGAGAGGAGCCAAGATGGTAGAATAGGAGCAAGAACTCACCAGATCTTTCTAAAATTTCCCCAAATTTAAAATAATATCTAAAATTTAATTCTTGATCAGCAAAACAAGCAAAAAAAAAAAAAAAAAAAGTCTACTTTGCCCAAGGTAGGGTGGCTGCCTTGATACCAACAGCAGACACTGGAGGCAGCTATAAAATTTTCAGATAGTGTAATTACACTTGTGATTACAGGAGAAAAAGATCCCAGCACCATGACCACAGTAGAGAACAGTGACCACACCTCTCTCTGGATCATACAACCTTGGAAGCTGTGAAAACCTAGAGACTCTTAGACCTATCTCTGAAAATAACAGCACAAAAAAACCTGAAATTGGGAAAGTTCCCACTCCATTCCAGAGTCAAATCCCATAACATAAAATTAAAAAATCAAGAAGCAGGCTAGAAAATTGAACAACAAAAAAGAACTTGATATTAAAGAGTTACTTAAGTGACAGGGAAGCTCAAAACAAATTCAGAAGAAAATAATGTCAAAACAGCTATAAGCAAAGATTCAAAGAAAAAATGTGAAATTGACACAAGCTCAACAAGAATTCTTAGCAAGAGTTCAAAAAGGATTTTAACAGTCAATAAGAAAGGTAGGGGAAAAAGTGGGAAAAGAAATGAGAAAGATGCAAAAGAAAAAATATGAAAAGAGAGTCAACGGCTTGATAAAAGAGGTACAAAAAATAAAGAAAGAAAATAACACCTTAAAATGCAAAACTGACCAAATGGAAAAGGAGAGGTACAAAAGCACAATAAAAAAAAATTTCCTTAAAAATTAGAATTGGGCAAGTGGAAATTAATGACTCCCTAAGACATTAAGAAACAACAAAGCAAAATCAAAAGAATGAAAAAGAAAATAAAAGATGAGGTAAAATAGCTCAATGGAAAAACAACTGACCTGGAAAACAAATTGAGAAGAGATAATTTTAAAATTATTGGACTATCTAAAAGCCATGATTAAAAAAAAGAGAGCCTTTGAATCATATTTCAAGAAATTATCAAGGAAAATTGCCCTGATATCCTAAAATCAGAAGGTAAAATAAAAATTGAAAAACTCTACCAGTCACCACCTGCAAAAAAAATCCCAAAACAAAAATTCCTAAGAATACTACAGGCAAATTCTAGAGCCTCCAAATCAAGGATAAATATTGAAAGAAGTGACAAAGAATTAATTCAAATATAATGGTGCCATGGTTAGGGTCACACAAAATTTAGCAGTTTCACATTAAAGGATCAGAGGGCTTGAAATATATTTTGGAAGGCAAAAGAACTAGAATCACATAGCTTACCCACCAATCTGAGTATAAAACTCTTCAGGAGAAAATATGGACAATTAATGAAATAAAAGATCTTTCAAGCATTCAAGTTTCTACTGCAAAACAGACTTTTGAGGAGAGGAAGGTGAAAGAGTGATAAAGAGGGGAAAAGAAAGAGAAGAAGAAAAAGGAAGAGAAAGAGGAAATACACAGTAATCCTAACTGTGAATGTGAATGGGACAAAATCATCCACAGAATAGAAACCGATAACCAAATGCATTAAAAATCTGAATCCTACAACATGTTGTTTACAAGAAACATACCTGAAACAGAGATACACTGAAAAAAAAGAGGGGGGGAGCTGGAGAAGAATCTATTAGACTTCATTTAGAGCAAAATAAATAAGTAAACAATTACAAAAATTAAAAAGGAGGGGCAGCAATGACCTCAGACTCAATTAAAAAGCAAAAATAGATCTAATTGAAAGAGGTTAAGTAGAGAAGCTATATTTTGCTAAAAGGTACCATAGATCAGGGGCTTCTTATACTCTTTCCACTAGTGACCCTTTTTGATCAGAGTTTTTTATATCACCCTGAGTATAAATATATGTAAAATAGGTATACAAACGAAACATTTACTGATAATATATCATAATTTCATGATCCCTACATTCAGTGATGAGACACAGTTGAAAAAGCTAAGTCATACAATTCAGGTACCAATTTACATCTCTCAGACTGGCTAAGATGACAGGAAAAGATAATGATAAATATTGGAGGAGATGTGGAAAACTGGGACACATGCATTGTTGATGGAGTTGTAAAATAATCCAACTATTCTGGAGAGCAATTTGGAACTATGTTCTAAGGGCTATTAATCTTTGATCCAGCATGTCTCTACTATGTATCTCAAAGAGTTCATGAAAGAGGGAAAAGGACCTACATGTGCACAAATGTTTGGAGCAGCCCATTTTGTAGTGGCAAGGAATTGGAAATTGAGTATTGAATAGTCATCGGTTGGGGAATGGCTGAATAAGTTGTGCTCTATAAATGTAATGGAATATTATTGTTCTGTAAGAAATGATGACCAGGCTGATTTCAGAAAAGCCTGGAAAAATATGCATGAACTGATGCTAAGTGAAATAAGCAGAACCGATAGAACATTGTATACAGTAACAAAAAGATTATGTGATGATCAACTGTGATGGAGTTGGCTCTTTTCAACAATGAGGTGATTCAAGGCAATTCCAATAGACTTGTGATGGAAAGTGCCACAGGCATCCAGAGGCATCAGGAATCTGAACGTGGATCAAAGAACAGTATTTTCACCTTTTGTTATTGTCGGCTGTTATTCATTTGCTTTGTTTTTCTCCTCATTTTTTCCTCTTTTATTCTGATTTTTCTTGCACAGCATGACAAATATGGAAATATGTTTGGAATAATTATACATGTTTAACTTATATCAGGTTGCTTGCTGTCTTGGAGGGGCACAGGGGAAGAGAAGGAAAAAAATTTGGAACCCAAGGTAAGGAATGTTGAAAGCTATCTCTGCATGTATTTGGAAAAATAAAATATTATTAAAAATAAACTTTTAAAAAACACTGGGTCATAGACAATAAAGTAGTATCAATACTAAATATACATGTACCAAACAATATAACATTCAAATTTTTAAAGTAAAAATTAAATGATTTATAAGAGATAACAGTGAAATTATAATAGTGGAGGACCTCAACTTTTCTCTCTCATCTCTCTAATCAAGAAAGAAGTAGAGGCATGCAGGCTATTTGAAATGTTAAATATAATAAACCTTTGGAGAAAATTGGAAATAGGAATATGCCTTTTTTCTCAGCTATATATGGGACCTTCACAAAAAGTAACTATATTAGGGCATAAAAACCTTACAAGCAAATGTAGAAAAGCAGAAATACTAAATGCATCCTTTCCAGATCACAATGAACTAGAGATTTATATCCAATAAAGGGTTCATGGGAACATAGATTAAAAATTAATTGAAAACTAAATAATCTAATCCTGAAGAATGAGTGGGTCAAAGAACAAATTAGAAATAGTAATTTCATTAAAGAGAATAACAATGAAACCACACACCAAAATGTATGGGAAGCAAAGCAGTTGTGAAGGAAAATTTTATATCCTCAAATGCTTACATAAATAAAATAAAGCGCAGATCAATGAATTGGGAATACAACTAAAAAAAAAAAAACTAGAAAAGGAATAAAATAAAAATCCCCAATTAAAAATACTGAAAATCAAAGCCAAGATTAGTAAAATTGAAATAAACTATTAAAGTAAGAAAACTAGGAGCTGGCTTTATGAAAAACAAACACCTCCCCTCCCCGAAAAGATAAATCACTGGTTAATTTGATTTAAAAAACAAGAAACTCCCAAAATGTCAGCATCAGAAATGAAAAGGGTAAATTCATCACCAATAAAGATGAAATTAAAGCAACTATTTACAAGCTATTTTACCCAATTATATGGAGAAATACTTGTAAAAATATAAATTGCCCAGATTAAAGGAGGAGGAAACAAACTAGAAAGCTACCAAAACATTTCTGATTACATGAAATTACAAAGTTTTTATACAAACAAAACTAAAGCAGCCAAAATTGGAAAGAAAGAAAACTGGAGAAAATTTTTTTACAGCAAGTTTGTCTCTTAAAGGTCTCATTTCTCAAATATATTAAAAAACTAAATCTTATTTATTAGGATATTAGTAATAATTAGGGTCAGAAACGAAGTTTACCTTTGCTTGGAAAATTCTCTTCACTTAACAAATTAACAAAGACTTTTTTCACAGTATAAATTATAAACAAGATTTTGGGAAATATTTAGAATGTTTAAGAACCAATTGATAAAATGCTCAATCATTTCAGAAGTATCTATTTACTGATTTAAATGTTCATTATAAATCACTTATATTTATTCCTTAAGAACCTTGATCAAGCAGTATTTTCAAAATTTGAGTCTCTCTACATACTACATCACTTTAAAGATATTCTGTAAGTCATATATTTTTAAAGCAGGCTCCCTTCTAATTAGTTTAAAGTAGTGAGATTTTATTATATAAGTGATTTATATATATATATATTTTATATGAATATGTATTTTGCATTTTTGTGAATTCTTCACCTGTAATTATGTATAAAGTTAGAAAATTTCAACACCATTAGCCTTAAGTTGCTGGTGGAATATAACACATTTGTTATTCTATACTAAAAAAATAGTTTTAATGAGAAATTTAAGAGTAACTTAAGCTTAGGGACATAATATGACCATTTATGAAGAAATATGTCAAAACAAAAGATAACTTTTTTTTTAATGTATCGGACTTTATTTACAGAAGAGGAGATAACATTTTCACTAACCTAGACTTCTATATTACCATTTTAGAAGACAAATTCTGTATCAACTCTAAAATCAAAACAAAAACATTCATCATATCTGATAAAACACAAATGGTCCCTTAGACATTTGCTTTCATTAGTTCTCCCTTATATAAACATGACGATAGAACACTTCTGGATATCAAATTACAAGAGCCACGATGGTAAAAACTACTTTCTTTGTAGAAGAATGGGGTTTATTAGAGCATTGGGAATCCCTAGGTTTAAAAAAAAAAATCCAGTTTTACCATCTCTCTAGTGATTACCTAAATTATAATCATCCTTATCTACTAAGTTGAAAAATTCCAAATTAGCTAGTGCTCTTTAATAAGAACAAAAACATGTTCCCTACATTTTCATTTTATCAGTCAAAAAGCATTTATTAAGTACCTACTACATGCTAGTATAGAGTAGCTACTCAGGAAATGCTATTATGTAGTGGAAAGAACAGATGGGAGTCATAAAAAATTTCTGTTAGACTACTACAGTTGTTAGCTTGATAACTAATAGCACTAAAATTTATTCTATAAAGAGCATTTTATTTGCCATTTCTGCACATTTAATAGGACTATCATAAAAATGTCAAAAGCATGTAGTTTTTTCTCTTATCTAGTTTACCAAAACAATCAGGTACTCTGTGTATCTAAGCTAAGTTAAGGTAGCAATAAGAATATGTTATCTTAGAAAAATGGATATATAGAATAGAAATGAAAGGTAGTATATCTCCATATCCTGATCAAAAATGGTAATTAGAATTCTTGGGTGAGGCAGATCTTATGGATTTTTTTAAGAGTCCAATGAGACACCAATCTTTCTTCCTCTCTTTAATATCATGGACTCCACTGCTTCTCTTGCTTTGTGTAAAACAGTGGGGGAAATAACAGAGGGCCTTTATCCTTCAGCACTTGTTTTTAAGTTTATGCCAGCTTGCTCAGTTTCAAACAAGAAAAATCTACCAGTTTCAGTGCCATCTGGCAATTCTTAGCCGTAACCCTAATGAGAATGACCATTTGTTACCAGAATAAGGTATCAGACTTGGTCTTACAGTTGAGCCTCATTATACTACAAAGAGGAAGTATATATAGCTACCTCCTGGTCCAGAACTCATTCCTTGCCTTCTTCTTGGACATCTCCTAGATCAAGCTCTATAAGACAGTCCCTATCTCCCCTCTGTTAACCTCAAAGGCCTGGGATCACTTGTTTACCAAGTATAAGTCCCTTTGAATGTAACAAGAATCCTTGCTTTGACTCTTTTCTTGCAAAATGCCACTCTGCAAGTGTTTTTCATTTCAGCCTTGCAGAGGCACTTGCAAAAATATGTATAGTTCAAAGTGGTCCTAAAATGAACTCTTAAATTTCTTACAAAATAAGCAGCATACACATATAAATTTACACACAAACACACACACTCTCCCCAACTTACCTCTTCAAAAACAGCAGCTTTATTTACTTTTTCTCTTGCAATGTCACAGATTTTCAGGATACCAAGAGCAAAAGCTTTCATAGCAGGATCTTCTATGAAGTCTGGATTATGGATGTAAAGGCAAGTAAACACTGTCTGTGCCAACGAATGACCTTCTAACCATGTTATCTATAAAGGAACAAAAATGTTTATGACTCAAAAAAGAAGTCTATAAAATCTAAAATGTTCCTGTAGTCAATGACAGACCATTCCCCCAACATAATGACTATTCTTCCAAAATGCAATGGACCCAAAATATAAAATAAGCAATGACTAAAGGATTGTGGAAAAAAAAGTTCGATACATTCAGTGCTGATTGCCCTCTGTTATTCAGATTTATAGAAATCTACATCCGATAATAAAGAAAACACTCTCAAATATAATACATCCCTCACTACAAATTCAGGCTATCTTCATTTTTATAATTAAGGTCAGAATCACCGAATCTCAGGACAGGAAAAAAACCTAAGAGACCATATAGTTAATTGGTGAATAAACATTTATTAACTGATTACTATGTACTAAGCACTATGCTAGGTGCTAGGGATACAAAATTAAAATTCAATCAGTACCAAAACAAGAACATACTCAATAAAACATACCAGACAAATGGTCACCTAGTCTTTGCTTGGAAAAGAAAAAACTACCAAACAAAAATCCTTGCATTTCTGGACAGACTTTGATCTGTCTACCACTTATCTAGAACTTCAATATACCTCATATTTCCATAATATATATGGCCTATTATTACTACTTTGAATATTGCTAATCCAGTCTATTTGTCTTATCATTCTTAGATTTTTTCCAGAAGCCTACTAATCCTAACCTGCCCAACAATGCATATTGTCTAATACTTTAATCTTTCTCCTTTCCCAAGCTATTTCTGAACTTAGTAGCCAAGACATATGAAACCCAGTTAACTAGTTTTATATAAATTATCTGTACCTGATTAATAAGACAAAATTTCTACTAAAATCAGGTTCTCAAAAACTCTGCAAATAAAATACAACCTTTGACTTCTTATCAAGCTGAAAAGTCATTAAGTATAACCCTAATGATGTTTTTGCTAAGAAAGACATTATATATCTAACCCAATCCCCTCATTTTATAATGAATCACTGAATTCCCCATTGTTTCTTCCTAAACATTTCCAAACTCTATTTTGTAACCACATGCAGCAAAAAAAACTTGCCTCCAAATTTAATCATGACTATCCTAAATATATTCACTCCACTTCCTTTAACTCTACTTCAAAATATTTCTTCTTCTCTCACATTTCAGAGGAAATATGGCTTTACTCATTCCAAGACTGACCTCTCAAATGTGCCTTCAACTCAAATATTTCTTCCCCTCAATTCCTCCCCTTCATTCTCTTTGTCTGTAATTCTGGCCACTCAATAACTTTAAAAACAAACAAACAAACAAAAACTGCCCTAAACCCCACTACTCTTTTCTCTTCTTCCTCTCACTGCTCAAATTCACAAAAGAACAGTCTGTAATAACTGTCTCCACTTCAACATTCTTCAGTCCCTCTGAGTTCCCTCTCTATCACTGCACTGATACTGCATTTTTCAAGTTCATCACTAACTCCCAATACTAATCCCAGTAGACTTTTTTTGGCTTGTCTGCAGCATGTTGACAGTCCTAACTATTTTTGTGTTCTGGACACTGCTATTCCTTAGCTTCTATAACACTGCAGTTGCCTGGTTGCCCCTTCTGATTGAGATGGCAGCATCTCTTGCCTTGTCTTCCTGTTGGTAACTCTCGAAGTTCTCCATTCCTATTACTGATTCCTTCTCCCTAGCTCCAACATGCAGTTTGATGTTATGTATAACCTCTTTTCTCTATTCTTATTAACACTAAGCTAATTTTGGCTTTTAGTGTGGCCACCCTGCCTCTTATCTTTCTCCTGTTATAAACAATCCTGTTATCTCTTGCTACATTAATCATTCTAGAGCATTTTTGACCAGGTGCTCCCTTGGTCCCTGCACCTTTCTGTCCTACTAGCATTGCTGACCACAAACAAGGGTTAGAAGATATTTTCTGATTTTGTTGGTATAGGTAGCTCCTTAAACAGCCTTTACCCATGAAGATCAATGCCTTCCCTACAACTTAACAGTCTTAAGAGTTGCCTAAAGGACTGACAAGCAATCTACTCAGGGTTACACATTTAATGAATTTCAAAGGAATAACCTGAAATCAGATTTTTTTTTTCCTAACATAGAAAAATTCTCTATTCAATACACTAGATCTGCGTTTTTCAAATAAATCCCAAAATCATTAGTCTGAAAAGTTTCCACAAATAGGTCATAGTTTACTTTTCAAGTGTTGCTTCCAACTATTCCCCTTCTTTTACTATATACTCCAATCACACTGGACAATTAATTACTTCTAGATACAGCAGCTTACTTTCTCATCTCCATGTCTTTATTCATGCTATTTCTTCTGTGGGCTTTTCCTAAAGATAATTCACAAGGCTCAACTCTGAATTCTCCCATGATTCTCCTCACTAGAAGTATTATCTTGCTCTTCTGAACTGCGATAGCCCTTTTATATATTTATTTTATTTTATAGTTAGTTTTGTGTATATATATCTTATCTCTCTCATTGAATTATATGGTCCCAATAGCTGGAACAGTGCCTTTTCCTTTTTTGTATCCCTCAAAATACCTAGCACAGTGGCTTGAACATAGTAAGCTATTTTTAATACTATTTGGTGATATTGTTATTGATATAATTAAGGTATATTCTTATATGCCACCAGAATGGAAGCAATTCATGATATAAATTAATTTAAAGCAATCTGTAAACTTGGTAATGTACATATCATCATTGAATGATTTTAGGTGATATCTATTTCAGCTCTCTCATTTTACAGAATTACAATAAAATAGGTTGAAAAGGAGAATAATGAATGAGTTGCTCAAATAGAAGAATAAACAAAAAGTACAGAAAAGGGGAATTGGAGAATAAGAATGTTCCATTTATACAACACTATATAAGAGACAGAAATGCTATATAGCAAACATAAACCATTCAGTCAATATACTCTAGTGGAGCAGACAGAAATGTGATCTGGGTATTATCTTATGAATTTTCCCAAGATTAGTCTATTCCTTCTGCTCTAATTACACTCACCAGATTCTCATTTCTAGTTTATAATCTAAGGTATCAGGAAGAAGGTACTGTGAATAGTGAATATAAATGTTCTGGACATTAAAATGGTATTGGCATTTTTCTTTATAAATCAGTCCTTTGTGAATCTGTATGGAATAAATCACTACTCTAGGGTCTGATAATGACAAATTATTAAAACTAAGTTTCTGAAACTGCAAAGCAGAAACCTGAACTGTGTGTGGTTGTGATTCCATAATAGCATAGTACTACCTTGAAGCCTGGTCTGCTGTAATCCCATAAAACAAACAAGGAAGGAAACAAAAGAGCTAAACCAAGTTTTTGTGGAGAAGTAAAGGCAGGGTTATTAACTACTCACATTTATATAGCATTTTAATGTTTGCTGAGTGTGCTCTTCACAATAATCTTGTGAGGTAGGAAGGGGAACAGAGGTACCTATAGTAAGTATTTTAGAAGTGTAAAATTCAATACACACTACCTTTAAAATATGTAATGTGAAACCATGAATGGGATATTGCCAGGAGTAATTATAATATCCCATGGATGGGGAGGTAAAAGGAAGCCTCCAGCTAGGCCAGTTGAGTAGATGATGCCCAGGAGACAGTTGTGCAGAACCTGATAAAAAAAAAAGCTGAGACAGAAGAAGATGGAGTAAGGATCCAGTAGCGGATCCCAAGTGCAGTGACAGCAGTTAGAGCCCCCTAGAATATCCTCAAAGAGGAACAAGACAGAACATCCAGAATGTTTCACTGGAGAAAATAAAGTCTAAGGCACAAAGCAGAAAGAAGTGAATGAGAAAAGAAGAAAGGATTTTATTCTCATGAGGACCAGATAGAGGCTAAAAGACAATAGTTTGCCCAAAGACTGGGAAGTAGCCTGCTCATTACAATTAAATTTTTAAAATCTGGACCTAGAATTGACTAAAAGACAATTATGAATCTGGAAAGCACTTACGGCCATTGTTAGCAACAATAATAAGAACCATGCTTTAAACCTGAATGAAGATAATTAAATAATAAACATGAACTTGATTCGTGAGATAACTACATATAGTTTGTAGCCAATGATATTTTTTATGGTAAAAAGGTTCAGCTTTGGTATATTTAAATTGCCTTAAGTGCCAGACTACATTAGAAAAAAAATGGAGAGGAAGAATACAATGTTGGAGGAGCTAGAGAATAAGGGAGGATAGGTTGAAACTCAGAGGCTTGGTCATCATATGGAAAAAAAAAAAAAAGAAAGAAAAAAAAAAAAGCCATTTCCCTTCCTCCTTGCCCCTCCTCCACTTTTATTAGGAGAGATCATGGTAACAAAGAAGGAACCTCTTTCTGATCCTGTAGTAAAGACAGGATATAACAATACCCCAAGCTATGACATACTCTTACTAGATTTACCCATTTCTTATTGGAGGTCCAATAGTAAATACTTTATTGCCAAAATATATACTTATTTTTGGAAATTGAACTTTAAAAAATTAAGTCCTAGTTTTGAAAGATGAAACAACTAGTAAACTATATCCAATTCTTACCAAGCAACAAAAACATGTATCCATAATCCCTATCAATTCAGGTAAAGTTAGGTCTTTAATTTTTATGGTGCCATCCTAAAAAGGAAAAAAACAAAAAACAAAAAACAAACCATCAGATGTGTAAACAATAACCAAAAATTTATAAATCAAAAAAAAAAACAAAAAAAAACCAAACAAACCATTGTTCACATAATTAAGTGATTTCCAAGAAATATCTAGGTAAATTAGTCCATGAAATACACTTATGTTTACATATTCTCACATTTATGGTAACCAAAGATATGTCATTTCATCTGAAAACTAATTGAAATTTCTTAAAAAAAGCAATTCTAGAACAATGCCAACTCATATCTTCCAGGTTCTGGAGACTAGAAAGAATATATTAATTCATGTTCTGGGTACTCCAGAATATGAGTGGATGAATGATAGAAAAATTCTTAACTTCACAAATCTGATTGAAGAAAGAAGAAACTTAGCAAAATATATAACAAATTTTAAAAAATAGAAAGAAAATAATATACTACATTACTTTCACTGAACACTGATTAACTCCTTAGTCTTACTTCTTAAAAGGTAAAGATTAATTGTAATGTCCCAGTTATTTGAATGGAAATGGTAAGATTTAGCTTACTGTTTCCATTCAAAACAACTGTTTCTATCCAAGATAATACATCTAAATCCTAAGTCTCTGATGCAGTGTACTAAATCCTTGCTTTAATACTAACTTAGCTGTGTGACCAGGGGCAAGTCACAACTTTTCTTGATTTGATTTCATCCTCTGTAAAATGCGCATAAAATACTTCTAATACTCCACAGAGTTATTGGGGGGAGGGGGGAAGCTTTATAAGTCTTAGAAGTGCTCTCTATATGTCAGCTATTAGTATCTTTAATCAGTTGAATCCCATAAGCAAGCTGATTTGTTGATGTTCAAGTCTTTGTGACTTCATTTGGGTTTTTCTTGACAAAGATAAAGGAATGAGTTGTGCGTTGACATTTCCTTTTTCAGCTCATTTTACAGATGAGAAAAACAAGGTAAAAAAGCTTAACTGACTTGCCCAAAGCCACCCAGATAAGAGGTGTCAAAGGCCAGACTTAAGCTCAAGAAGATGAGTCTTTCTGACTCCAGGTCTGGCATTCTATCCACCATGCTACCTAGCTATCTAGCTTCCTGGGAAACTTACCCTATTTTGCTTAAAAAAAAAAAAAACAAAAAACCAGTCCATTTCTTTTGTATAGCTATTTTCTTTTAATATTATAAAGTTAAGCTCCATTCTAGTTTATAATTGAATTCAAAATTTTGTTTAAAAAAGATTTTAAATTAATGAGGTCTTATGGCACTATAATGAATTTTACTTGTTATAGTGACAAGCAAATTTCAAATGAACTGTCATTCTAACATTTTAAATGCATTCTAAAAAAGAAAAATTAATAAAATTAATGGTGTGTGTGTGTATGTGTTCCAAATGGACAGTGGTAATAAATGTTAAGCAGCACTTATCTAAATGTTTAAAGAAACTTGGAAGAAAAGCTTCCTTTAGAATAAATGACAGTAATACAAACATTTCTGTTTATCATTTTATTTAAAATTTCAAAATTATGGAAATTAGAGTATGATGATAATCACATACCTTAATAGCTTGCTCAAAATTAAGAACTTTCCGATTAACTTGGTTTCCAATCATGCCAGCATCCATCTTGGGATCCATCATTTCAATGGCAGACATAGCTTCAAAAAGACCAAAGCTGCAGAAAACCCCCCAACATTTTTACAATCCTTCAACCGATCTAAAATCCTTACTTACATATCATTATATAAACATTGTGTAAACCAGTCATTAATTACATATTATTATTATTATTGACAAAAGGTTCTTTTGATCTCTGAGACTTACATTTTACCTGAATGCCATCTACTTAGCTACATAAAAATTATATACAATTTAAATATATACAATACAATATAAATCCTATCTAACATAATTAACTGACTAGGTAAAAACACAATAACAGGAAAATACCTATCTGAGAGATAATTCCAAAAATTTTAAAAAAGGTTTTATACATGTAGGTAGCATTATAACAAACAGATTGATATGACTCTGGGATTCAAGCCCTAACTTGTATCAATTACCAGCTATCTGATTTGCATGTCAAGTCATGTTACAATAGGGTTTACTGAATCATTAAAGTGGGATTTAGTTAAGATGCTGGTGACCACTTTTTCTTCTGTATGTTTTCCCCCTTTATTTTTTAAGACACAGTTCATTCAACTGTTTCTTTTCAATTTCCTTGTCCATACACTAACCAGAGAATATTGTTTACCAAGGTTCTGTTTGCTGCCCTTTTCACTCTTTCCCTTGATATCATTACAATTTAATCCCATACTTCACAAACTTAGCTCATATTACTTCTTTCTATGTGCTCTCCATTACACTCCCCAAAAAATCACTCATTGTTGCCCAAGCATACCGAAATTTTCCTACCTCCATACCTTTGCTTATGCTATCCCCGGCATGTTAAATGTTCTTTCTTCTCCTCCTAATTATCTATTAAATACTTAAAACATTAAGATTCAACTCAAATGTTTCTTTCTCTAGGAAGCCTTTCTCCAATTATTAACAATGGGAAATACCACGACAACAGCAAGATTATACAATGATCAATTCTGATGGACATGGCTCTTTTCAACAGTGAGGTGATTCAGCCCAGTTCCAATGATCTTGTGATGGAAAGAGCCATCTGCACACTGAGAGAAGACTGTGGGGACTGAATGTGGATCACATCATAGTATTTTCACTCCTTTTGTGGTTATTTGCTTGCATTTTGTTTTCTTTCTCATTTTTTTCCCCTTTTTAATCTGATCTTTCTTAGGGAACATAATTGTGGAAATATGTATAGAGAACCACACATGTTTAACATATATTAGGATTACTTGCCATCTAGGGGAGTGGGTAGAGAGAAGGGAGGGAAAAACTTTGGAACACAAGGTTTTGCAAGGGTGAATGTTGAAAATTATCCATATACATATTTTGAAAATAAAAAAACTAATAAAAACAAACAAAAAAACGAGAGGTACCATTAACATTTTGTGAGCATAGCTGCATTACTATAATTAATCTCTCCATTTCTAGACTATAAGCTCTTTATTAAACTTTTTATCTTTCCTAGGACAATACAAAGAGTAGAAACTTTATTGTTTGCTGAAAAAAAATGCTAAATTTTTTGCATGCATTTCAGTCCCTAGTCAAAGGAAGGCATGTATAAAACCTGTTACCAGTAGTTAAAGGGTATGAGTTAATTTGGAATTTCACACTGTAAACCACAAAATTCCAAAAGAGGGGTGGCAGAATAACTGTGTATAGACACTTTGTTACTGCTGTTGATCAACTGTATACTGGGAAAATAATAAAACCAGATCCTTTCCACTACCTAATATGATTAATTTTGCATCACCACCTGTTCCTTAGGCAAAAGAAAGTAAATCATTTACATTCTTAACATACTTATTTTCTACATATTCTATTTTCTTCCAAATGAGCAGTAAGGGACAACCATAAGGTCACAGGTAATCTTATAGTGAAGGAAATAGTCAAAAATGGCATCATCAAATTTAAACAAGTGCTATGACTACGAATGTGCCTGGTATCACAAAATACTTCACTAGATTGTAAAAATGTTTATAATTATTTATTTTTTATAAGTTCTAAAGTATATGATTAAATACTACTTCTCCAATACTACTTTCTAATAGTTTTATAATACCTACACATTATCTGAAACGAATATTAAATCATCCCACTTCAAAGACAACTTCAATAATATACTTACAGCTTGTCATGAAGCAGTTCTCCCAACTTCAATTCTAAAAACAAAGTAAAAAAAAATTTACTCTTGAATATCAACTGCATTTATGTAGTATTTTTAACTTCAGAATAAAATTTTTTAAGTGGTATCATAAAATAACACGCATACACTTTAACCTGTCTCATAAGAGAGAATCAATTCAATGCCTAGGAATGTTCCTTACATAGATGTTCATATACTCACCAAACTATACAACACTTAAACTAAATAACTTAGAAACAAACTTAAGTTGTACAAGTAATAGTCATCCTTGAATTGGTCATGGCTCACTTCGAATCCCAAATGTATTCAATTCATTACTACTTCTGAAAAAAAGGTACTGATATACTTATGACAAACTGAAGCTGCTACTTTAAAAAGCTATTTTGAAAATATTTCTGCCACAAATAAATCTGTTTGTTCAAATGTACCTGAATCTAACATTAATTTTTACAAATATAAAAACTGATCAAATCCATTAATACTTATCAATGGTTAAAAAAAATTCAATCTAAATAGTGCTTCTTTCCTAAAGACATAAATATATTAAAATTAAGAAAAGATAAAGCTTTTATTCTTTAATTTAAAGGTTTTTAAAATAGGAAATTAAAGGGGAACACTTTCAAGACCTCAAAGTACATGTTAAAAAGTAGATACTGGTTAAGAAATAAGTAGAACAATGAGCAAATTAAATACAGAAGAATAACAAAAATGAAATCCACTAATTCTATAAACTATAGAATATATATAAATAAAATAAAACTATAGTATAAAACTATAAATTACTTCAGGGAAAGCTGCCTATTTGATAAGAACTGAGCAGAAACCAAAAAAGAGTTTAGCAGAAATTGTGTCTAGACTAACACCTCACAGTCTATATAAAAACCCCTAAAACATGAAATGGGTCTGTGGTCTAAAAAAAAAAAAAGTGATACATCATTTGAAAAAGAAAGAAAAGAGCATGAAATTGAGTACCTTTCACAATTAGACTTAAAGAGAATTATTAACCAAAAGAAAGCTATAATCACAAAAGAAAAAAGATAATTTCAGTTAGATAAATCTGAAAACCTTATGAACAAACAAAATCAATGTGGCAGGGACAAGAAATAAAGGTATCAATGGGAGGGAATCATTTTCATCAAATTTTTCTGATAAACAAAATATGTAAGGAATTCATGAATATATGAGAACATTCTCCAATGGATTTATTAGGTCAAAGGACAGCAACAAACGGTTCTCAAGAATTTCTAAGAACTAATCACAATGAAGCCTTCTCTTTGAAACTTAAAACAATTCTTTAAGATTTTACCTCATGCTAGCAAGTTAACAAGCTGACATAAAATGGGAAAAATCGATGCTAGATTCAGATCACTGAAAGACACAAAACTGTTGGTGAACACTAAACAGCTCCCTACTGGTCTACCCTTTCTAGAAAGCAATTCGGAATTATGCTAAGCAAATGAGCAAGACAGCTGACACCTTTTAAAGCAAAAATCCTCTTTCTAGGAAATGTACCACAAGGTGGTCAAGATAGAAGGAAAAGTCTTATATTTACCAAATGTTCAAAAGCAGGACTTTTTATGCAAAGAACTGAAGTTTAGCTATACCCTGGGAAAAGCTAAATAAACTATGCTAGACATATGTAACAGGACATTACTATGCTCATAAGATACGATTAATAAGAAGACAGAAAAGACTTATATAAGTTAAGATTTATATAATCCAATACAAGTGAAATAAGAATGAGGAAAATAAAATACTACAGCAACAATGTAAACAAAAAGATACAAAAAACTGAGGAGCATCTAATCATAATGACAAAGCTTGACCCTAGAGAAGAGTTGAGAAACTCTCCCTTCTTTCAGAGGTGGGGGGAAGCTGGGGTGGGGAAGTAGATAAAGTTATGAGTATGAACTACTACATATATAATTAGACTTTATGTACTTATTGTTTTTACTGGGCTGCTTTGTTGCCCCCTTTTTAATCCGTTACAAAGGATGACTTGCTGGAGACAGGTTTATTCTGAAATAAAAGCAATGTAAAAACAAAAGATATGAATGTAAAAAAAAAAAAAAAGAAAAAGGTATGAATGTAAAAATTGTTACTAATATGTTTCATCATTTTCTATGATTCATTATGCTTGCTCTTCTAATTGCTGAATCATCCACGTCTCAACCCCTTGTAGTCTGGCTTCTAATTTCATGACATAAATAAAAACCCTATCCAAGGTTATTGATGATCTTATCCACAAATCTAATGGCCATTTTTCAGTTTCTGTCTATCTCAACCTTTTTGTGGCATATGACACAGTTGAACATCCTCCTCTTTTCCCCCACAGAATTTTCATGAGTCCTTTTTCCTATCTGACCACTCCTTAGTTTTAAAAATATGTATTGACATTTATGTCCAAAGAACTGGAACTCTTAATTGAACACCACTTAGATAATTTTGACTATATTAAGTTAAAAAGGTTTTGTACAAACAAAACTAATGCAGATAAGATTAGGAGGGAAGCAATAAATTGGGAAATCATCTTTACATTTAAGGGTTCTGATAAAAGCCTCATTTTTAATATATAGAGAATTGTCTCATATTTATAAGAATTTAAGCCATTCTCCAATTGATAAATGGTCAAAGGATATGAACAGACAATTTTCAGATGATGAAATTAAAACTATTTCTAGTCTTATGAAAAGGTGCTCCAAATTACTATTGATCAGAGAAATGCAAATTAAGACAACTGAGGTACCACTACACACCTGTCAGATTGGCTAAAATGACAGGAAAAGATAGTGATGGGTGTTGGCGGGGATGTGGGAAAACTGGGACACTGATACATTGTTAGTGGAACTGTGAACGGATCCAACCATTCTGGAGAGCAATTTGGAGCTATGCTCAAAAAGTTATCAAACTGTGCATACCCTTTGACCCAGCAGTGTTTCTATTGGGCTTATATCCCAAAGAGATCTTAAAGGAAGGAAAGGAACCCACATGTGCAAGAATGTTTGTGGCAGCCCTTTTTGTAGTGGCTAGAAACTGGAAACTGAATGGATACCCATCAATTGGAGAATGGCTGAACAAATTATGGTATATGAATGTTATGGAATATTATTGTTCTATAAGAAAAGACTAGCAGGATGATTTCAGAGAGGCCTGGAGAGACCTGCATGAATTGATGCTGAGTGAAATGAGCAGAACCAGGAGATCATTATAAACGGCAACAACAAGACTATACGATGATCAATACTGATGGACATGGCTCTCTTCAACAATGAAATGTTTCAAACCAGTTCCAATTGTTCAGTGAAGAAAGCCATATATACCCAGAGAGAGGGATGTGAAATGTGGACCACAACATAACATTTTCATGCTCTCTATTGATGTTTGCTTGCATTGTGTTTCCTTTCTCGGATTTTTTCTTTTCTTGTACATACAATTTTTCTTGTACAAGGTAAGTGTGGAAATATGTATACATATATTTGATTTGTCAAGTATTTTAACATAATTAACATGTAGTGGATTTCCTGCCATCTAGGGGAGGGGTGGGGACTAGAGGGGAAAAATTTGTAACTGAAAGCTTTGTAAGGGTCAATGTTGAAGAATTACCCATACATATGTTTTGCAAATAAAAAGCTTTAATAAATAAAAAGAAAAAAATATGTATTGACAAAACAGCAATATAGATTGCTAATCCAACTGCATATCATTGTTTGGACAATAAGCATTTTCATCTAATTTCTTACAAGTACAGGAAAGACAGACTATTAATTTCACTTAAAAGATTCTGAAACATTATACATTTGATACATTATATCACCTACAAGCGGGAGCATCTGGAGAAATACCTCTTTTACATGGACTGTGCATTAGATGCTGTCAAAATTGTGAATACCTTTAGTAAGAATACATTACCCTGTTTCATGCTGTTTGTTTAAGTCAGAGGAGTTATATTTCCTAAGGAACTCTGTCTAATTTTTTATTTTTGCAAGGAAGATGCCTGAAGGCCACATTTTGTTTTACTGAAACAAATGCTTTTTTAACAATGAGTATAATACAACTTTTCAGTTCCTATACTTTTCAGCTAATTGTAAGATTATGAAGATGTGATCTGTTCTTCCAAAAGTCAACTTGTCTAATTTTCATACTTCCATCTAGAATGCCCTAAGGAATTCAGAGAAACTTAAGATTAATAAGAATTTATGCAAAGTAATATAAATGGAATCAAAAGCATGATAATAACTACAACTATGCAAAGGAAACAATTATATACTCTGAGGATCTGAACAATGAAACAAAAATCCCAGAGATCAAATAATAAAAGAAATCTTCTGTAACAGCATAGGGGCACAGGAGTACCAGGATAGATTATTGGTATAAATTACAAGAGGTGGTCAAAGTCTCTGATGTTTTGCTTGTTTTTCTTTGTCCCAAGGGAGGCTTCAATGAAGGAAAGTGTTGAAATGACTAAAATACAAAGGCAAATAGCAAAAATTAAATATGTAAGTTTTTGAAAGAATGCTTTTAAGGTGTAAATTTTTCCTAAAAATTTCCTAGAAAGCTATAAATTAGGCCTAAGGGCTAATTATTGATATTTTCTGGATCACTTTTTCCTTTTTGGGGGGTAGTAATAAGATTTGTGTCTTTTTCCAAGTGTTTGGTAAAAACATTGTTAACTGAGAAAAAAATTAATTTTCAAAAAAGACATTCATTTTCTCTATTTCCTGTCACCTTTACCAAAACAGAGGAGGAAAAAAAGAAAAGCAAAACCCTAATAGCAGCTATGCAGTCAAGCAAAACTATTTTCCCTGTTGGCTGTGCCTATACTGTTTCATTCTGCATACTAAGCCCATCACCCATCTATCAGAAGGTGGATAGCAATGATCAGAGTTCTTAAATCTTTGATAATTGTTCATTTTTACATTATTATTGTATAAATTGTTCTTCTGGTTCTGTGCACTTCACTCTGCAACAATTCATACGAAGTATTCCCAGAGTACTCCAACTCCTGGTATCCTGCTACTCCCTTGTTCAGTTCTCTTTTAAAAATTAAAATAACCTCAACCTGAAAATCACATCTCCAAGATGAACCTCTTCTGTGTACACCTGGGTTCAGTTTTGTGATCCTTTTTTTCCCCTTTAACACCATTTCTACTTCATCATGCAGCTATAATATTGGAATTCAACTATGGTGGCTCCCCTATCATTGTCAAAAAACTTCCTTACAGAAATCTTTTCTGTTCACCATCCTCCCTCCAGTTTCATCTTTAAATGTTACTGCAATGACCTGGCTTAGGTGAACCACTTGCCAAGTTTTCTTAACACTTCTCTTCACAACTTTTTGCTGCCTAATGAGATAATAATGCTCATAATATTCCACCATCTTTGATTATAAGGCTTTACAAAGTTTACATTTAAATTGTTGTTTTCTTTGATTGCACTTTAATTTGCTCAGTATTAGGGTCATTATGATGAAACTTCTTTAGGAAATAGTGATACTTTTTATTTGTTTCTCTTATTTCATTTCTGTATTCTCATATCGATAGCATTTAAATAAGTCATCCTGGAGAGATGTCTTAATTGCATCTTCTTCTATCTTCTACTACTCATCCTTAACCTCTCTAATTCAGTACTGAATTCAATCTTTGCTCTAACAAGGAGTTAGTCTCATTTTATAAAGACAGAAAATGAAAAGTAACTTTCATATCTATAACCAGTTGTTTCATGCTTGTTACAATATAATCAAATTCATTTGGATGGTAATGGGGGGGGAAGAGAAGGTGACATCTGATTCAATGCATGTTCAATGTCTTGAGACATTTCTTGAAGAAGAAAGTATTCATCATATATAGCCAAGAGGCTTCTGTGTAGCCTATAAACCTTTGGCATTTTCTATTTCTTATTCTTGAATCACATTTTCCTATATAACTTTCACAGTTCTTTCCTATATCCATCTTTGTTTTTGAAGTTACTGGATATCTGTGTAAAACTGCTAATTTCATTTGGAATATTTTACTACATTTTGCATAGAGTTTCTCTAACTCTTCATAGTATTCTTTTTGCAATCATTGGCCTAACAAGACAATCAAGCGCCCCATGAAATGTTTCTTGTGGCTCTTAAAAACTAACTTTATAAATTCTGATTTTTTTTCCCAAAGAAAACCTTGTGATCTTTTTTGCTATCCCTCCATGCCTTATTGTGTGGATATGGCCTTGGATTCTGAATATGGAATTCAAGATCTGTCTGCTATGCATATGGGACCAGCAATATATCGAGGGACAACAATGTGGAATCGTCTTTTTTAGTATCATGGAAATTACAAAGTAGTCAAAGTATTACTATTTTTAACTTTAAGTAGGACAAACCCAAAAGACTTTAAAATTCTTTTAAAAAGAAAGGGAAAACAAAATCTCAGAATCACAGAAACTATACAACAATGCATATTTTTGTAGCTGTTTAATTTTACAATAGACTAACTTCTTCATTCTGCCTTCACTTATTCAAAAGTCCTGCATGGTCATCAACTGGTAAATGGGAAAAAACCATGATCTAAAGTACAATATAAAAGAAAAAGAAACAATGAATATGGGAAACTAAAACATGAAAACAATTCATGTGAATCAATGTGGTACAAAATAAGAACCAAAACCAAAATATATGATTATAAAAATGTAAATTATAAGATCAATAACAAGTAAATTCTAAGTAACTGAAAAACCAATTAAGAACCCAGAAAACCAATAATGAAACACTGGTTTCATAGCAGAGAGGCAGAGGAAAATAATACAGAATGCCATGTATTATTTCAGTTTCAATCACTGTATCAAATATTTTTTTGTAAAATTACTCTGTCACAAGGGAAGTTTAGTCTGGAGTGGGGGTAGGAAGATGTTTTTCTCTCTGGAAATGATAGTGTTGCATAGACAAAAGACATCAATTAAAATTAATTTCATGACAGTACCTTGATATAATTCAAGATATTCAGGTTGTAATAAAACTAGAATTAAGAAGGACTTGTGTAGAATAAATTTGATTTCTATATTTCTAATTCCAAATATTTTGAATTTCAGAAGCAAGAAAGTCAATGCAAACTACTGAAAGTAATGCTCTACATAGTACAATATTCTTTAAGTGAAAATCAGTAAAATTATTTAAATTAATTGACTTCTTTCTCCAGTACCTAAAGCTCCTTTAAGTACTTCATTTGCTCTGAAGAAATGTCTTCTGCCATACAAAACCTATCAAACAACTTTTGGAGTGCATTTATGTTTATTCCACAGAAGTAAAGACCTTAAGTTAACACACAGGGTTGAAAAGAACATTTTAGATGGGAAATAAAAACAATGAAGATAAAATCAAAGGGAGATGTTTCTCATGCTAGTAAAGAGTAGTTATAGGAGACTCTTATGTGCAATGAGAACCTTGGACTTAAGACTGAGGTTCTTGTTCTCCCATAAACTTGGTATGAAACTTTAGGTTTCCTTTTTATAAATCTGTTTTCTCATCTATAATCTATATAGATCTAAAGATTAATTTTAAAGGTCTTCTCCAGTTCTCTTATTCTAAGATTACGATGAATATGTGTGTTTCTCTAAGACTACCTGAGGTGGAAACATAATGTGCAGCTAGGAAAAGTAAAAAACCATAACTTGTTTCCCTAAAGAAAGTATTACACAAAAGACTCTGGATCAAAAGTTTCACGTTTCTGACCATTTAGATAGCACTAAATATCTCAGGACAGTTTTATTATTATCTAGTTGTTTGTTTAGTAATCCAAGCTGGACGGAATAAAAACAGCATGCAACTGTTCATGAATGTAAACGGTATTTTTTTTAATCTAGGAAACACCTATATAAAAAAAACTAGCAAAGTATACTGAGATTGACTGAGTTAAAAAAAAATCATAAAAATTTAAATCAAGGAAAACTTCCCAGAAAAGAGAAACCTTTAAATACCATGAGAATATAAAATGACAGTAAATTATGGGCATGACATATTCTGAATAAGGACAAAAAGTGAAGACTTAAAGGAAGGGCCTTTCACATACAATTCCTATAGCTATATATGTGTTTAATGTAGTACATGATAAGAATATAGATACAGTGAACTAATTAAGTATAGTACCATAGTGTAAGAAGAACTATGAAAAAGCATGGAAGAATGGGTAAAAACAATAGCAATGGATTTATGTATAAAATTGTCAGTACCTAAACCAAATTCACTGCGTGATTTACTAAAGATGGGAGAAAATCCACTGCAATAAAAGTTTATTTTAAAGGAAAATACTTAGCTGTTTCACTATTTTTACATTAAATGTAGTTTTAAAAAACAACAGAGCAAATCATGAAAACAATATTCTAAACTGGAATCTTCACTGTGAACCAGTTTATTTAAGAAGAGGTAAAAAATATCTCTCAAAAAGAAGAAAAACCTAATTTTCATAGTCATTAGTTCCAGAACTAGCAATAGGTTATAATTCTCACCTAGAAAATGAGTAAATTTCTTTCAAAGGGTACATTTCTTAGAATAATAACAGTTAACCAGTTCTAACTCTAAGTCATAAAACATCTTCAGAATTGGCAGTTTCAAAAGATATGCTATATCAGGTACACCACTGTTCTTAGGACTACACACAGGTTGATGGTAAAGGGATATTGTTCTACTGCTATGTCAGGAATGAATCTATGCCTCCTGAAGATTACTCCACAAAACAGCTTCTTCAACAAGTCAAAACAAAATCTTTCCCCCTATCATAACACTGTTTCTTTAATTTCCTGGAAAATCCAGAAGGGAATAAAGAAACAGTAGTAGTAGTAACGGCAGCTAAGTGGCACAATGGATGGAGTATAAGGCCTGGAGTCAGGAAGACTCATCTCCCTGAGTTCAAATCCAGACTCATTCACTTACTAGCTGTGTGTACCCCGGGGCAAGTAGAATTTGCTTTAATTTTCTCATCTGTAAAAATGAACAGAAGGAAATGGCAAACCACGCCAATATTTTTGCCAAGAAAATCCCAAATGGGATCGTGAAGAGTCAGGCACAATTGAAATAATTAAGTAACAACAACAAACAGAAGTAGTAAAAGCAGCAACAGCAAACATTTATGGTAGCATTTTAAGGTTTGCAGAACACTTTACATATGCTATCTTACTCAAAGAATTTAATGTTTCGTTCCAAAACCAATCCCCCAAATCCCAGCTACTTAAGACTGTAGAGATAGTTGGCTGGGCAGGCTTTGGTTTAAATTTTGTCTATGTGGATCTTTAATTCCAAATGGCAATAGGAAAAATCAACCAGAGTCAAATGAAGTATTTTAAAGTCAAATACAGTGAATCATCATATACACAAAAGATAATGGAAAAGCCAACTCCAATGAAGAGTCTTTTCTCAGTCTCTAATCCTTAAGTCTCTCAGCAGCAGTTCTTGCATTTGACCAGTGACTTTCAGTTGGAAATCTCCTGTGACTCTATACTACTTTGATTTTCTTTCTAACTCTGATTTCTTCTTTTTCATTTATCTTGACTTCTAAGATATGGACCTTCTCAAGAGAGGTCTTTAGCTCTCAGTTCTAAGTCACTCAATCACTTTCAGCCTTCTTTTGCACCTCACATATAAAGCAGGCATTTAAGTCCTGTCCATTTTTCCTTTATAATATTTCTCATGGGTCTTTCCTTTACTGTTCTCACTCTGCAATAATCAATCAACAAGCATTCATTAAGCATCTAGATAATTCCACATATTGTACTAATGGGAATTTAAATACAAACAATCTCTTTCCTCACGAAGTTTACATTCCTATGTAGGGAAGCATGTAAACAAAATTAAATATAAATCAGAGAAATAGTAGATACAAAGTAATAACCACCTACTGATCTCTCTTTGGTCCAGTCCATCCTGTAAACAATTGCCAATTTAATTCTTTTATACTTTTACCATAGCATTAATTTGCTCAATACTTTGAATGATTCTCTACAGCCTACAGAGTTAAAAAGATTTTAACTTGGCAATAAAACTTACCTTTCCAACCTTATTTTCTACTACTACACAGACCCTTCATGTATGCCAGGTTGGTCTATTCATAGTTTAGTGAACCTGTACTTGTGATCACACTGGTTTTCCTCCCCTTCCCCCACAACTGGAAGTTTTTCCTTCTCATTTGTTTTTCTAAATTCTTACCCCTCTTCTAACACTTATTATGATTTTGAATGATCCAAGCAAATCACTTAACTTCTCTGAGCTTCAGTTTCCTTATCTATAAAATGGGGATAATAATAGTACCTTCCTCATTTTCTAAGGATGTGTGTAAGGTACTTTGAAAATTTTAAAAATATTATAATAATGATAGTAGCAACAGCATTTATGTAGTAGTTTAAGGTGTGCACAACTCACCCTTGTATTTTTTTTTTATATTTCTTAGCATCCTAACACTTAAAAAAGTGTCTGGCATACAATAGGTGCTTAATAAATGCATACTGAATTTCATAGGATCCTTGAAACACTAAGAAATAGGTATTATTACCCTTATTTTACAAATTAGTAAAGTGAGATTAAGCCCTTAAGTAACTTGGTTAGGGTCATAAAACTAGAGTCCAAGGAGGATTCAAACTGGATCTTCCTAATTTCAAGTGCAGTACCAAATCCACTACGAAAATCAGCTATTATTCAATGTCCAGTTCCTAACAAAATGAAACTTTTGTCAATCACTTCAGTTGGTGTTCTCTCTACTTACATCATGTGCTGCCTTTACTTATTATTTAATTATTCATTTATGTCTGATTTACGAAAGTCTACAAAATTCTCATGGACAACAATCTACCTCACTGGATAACAGGTTTCTTATCTATGAAAAGAAGCTAGAGGTCTGGATGAGGGGTTCTTAATTTGGGGTCCAAGGATATTAGATTTAAAAAAAAAATTACCTCTAACGTTACTAACTTCTAAATTGAGATTTGACATATCCCATCAATTATTCTTTTTTTTTTTTTTTTTTGCTGAGGCAATTGGGGTTAAGTGACTTGCCCAGAATCACACAGCTAGGAAGTGTCTGAGACCAGATTTGAACTCAGGTCCTCCTGACTTCAGGGCTGGTGCTCTAACCACTGTGCCACCTAGCTGCCCCTCCCATCAATTATTCTAAAGAGGTTTCCATAAGCTTTGCCACATTGCCAAAGAGGTTCACAAATCATAAAACAAAAGACATTAAGAATCTTTGCTCTAGGTATCTCCAATAAGTCATTCTAAAATTCTATGGTCACATTTAACTACTGAGATATTGCAAAGAGGCTAGTAGAGTGCTATGAGTAGGAGTGGCACACTTTGTAGTCCAGAAGTTCCAAAAAGGTACCCTTGAGCTATTTTAGACACAGACTGTGCTGTCTTCCCCCATTTAGTATCCCTGAAACTGCTTGTATTTGTATAACTCAGGTTTTGCACTATTCAATCCCCCTTATAAGGATAATGGTCACCTATGTTGCCATGTGCCCTCCCTAATGGATCATTCCTCCATATTGTGAATCAATTGATAAATTTATGCTGATTCATCCTGCTTTATCAAAAATTTCCACACTGGGCCATCTCAGTCAAAAAACACTTAGGACTGGTACTGAGATATCTCCGATTTGGAACAAGTTCTACCATTTGTGCTACTATCTATCATATAATTCAGAATCCTGGGACTTCTGAATGACATAAATATAGTGCATATTCTTACAGGTATACTCTGTCCAATGAACAGTTGACGCAACTCATTAGTAAGTGAAGGTGGTATGATATTCCTTGGCTCAATCCTTATTCCTGTGAGCACACTGTCCCAACCAAATAGTTTTACTAACACAATTATCTAGCTACATTTAAACTTGGATATGTTTATTTGTGAACATTGTTATCAGAAGGCCTTTACAACCCTTGTTTAAACTCAACTGTTTATTAGACAACTTCTTTGCTTTGTATTTAACAAATATTAATAACCACAACATACAAGACAGGAAGGCCACTATGGTTCAGCAAAATAAGTACTAGATATGGATGCTGAAGACCTGTATTTGAGTTCCAACTCTGTGACTTATTAAGTGGTGTAATCTTGGAGAAATAATAGTGTCTCTCACTCTCAGTTTCTCCATCTATAAAATGGGTATGTTTTCATTACCTACTTCAAAAGTTAAAAAGACCAAATGAGAATGCACATAGCAGTAATATATTCTTTATTCAGTTCTTAAAATCCCTTGTACTTAATAAATGTTTAATTTTTTAAAGAGTTAAGCATCTTACAATTGAAATCTAGTTAGTTTAATCATTGTGACAAGGTAGAGTTTTTGTCCAATAAATATGGCCACAAATGGTGTACGGAAAATCCAGGTCTGCAAAGGTATGTATTAAAAGTCTTCTGTTATAGCAACTGTGTCACAAGTTAGAGAGAACCTCACACACCACAGGTCTAGTATAAAAACTCTGAGTCTTGCACATAAAAAAATCATCCATTTTCATCAGAATGAATACTTAGCATTTCTTAATTCTAAATTAGTAAAGTATTCCTCTGACTCATCACAATTCTAAGTATCAGTGGAGCAATAATGGAATTCTTATCTGAATAAGTTTTCTTGGTAGTTACACAAGAAAGTAAGAAGGAACTGTGGCTGCCTTCATATGTAGGCTTCAATCTTCCTGCTGCCTACAGAATTTAAAAATCAAACAAAAGAATAATGAAGAAAAAAATGAAAGCAAAGAATTATTATAGGTACTCCCAGACTGTATTCATTGGAAAGATAACATATAGAATATTTCTTCTTCACACTCATAAGATTACCAAATGATTTTATTTGTTGTAAAGGATTAATTCTTAGAGGCAGAAATCTCTGACACTGCAAAGTACTACTATACACACTTAAACATTTTTGTAGAAAACATTGTTTTAGCCAGTATCTACCCTCAATACTTCTATATTTACAAGGTACATTTTAGTTTTCCTATGTATTTAAAATTAGAGGCAAGTGGAAGCATAATTATAAAAACACTTTATGAATATAAACTGTGAGGATTTAGAACTAAAATTAGTTTTCTCTTTTCCCTAATTTGTGGCACCTCTGAGCCAATGGTCACCACTTACCGCGACAAGCCTCTTCAAAATCTTGAGTTATATCGACCCAATTAGTACTGTTCTTTTCCATCTTTTCAGGTATACTGAGCTCCCATCCTGAATCATCATCTTCTACAGAAGCTTTCATAACCATTTTACCTGTAAGGCATGTCAAAATGAAAATTAATACTTTCAGTATTCTACAAAAACTCAAGTATTACATAATGTTCTGTTAAATTATATATATTTACAAGGGTTGTAAATGATATCTTACCATAGTCAGAAAATGCAGGTTTCCACCACTTTACTGTGTGACCTCAGACAAATCATTTTACCTCTCTATAGAGTTAATGATCATTAAGGTTTCTTTCATTCAACTCTTAATAAAGTCTATGATCTTAACTCATGCCTTAAAGTAGCAGAGCACTGGGATTGGAAGTAATTTTGTATTATCTATTCCAAGCCCCTCATTTTATAAAGACAGACAACCTCAAGCCAAAGAGGTCCCAACAGTAATTTGATTGGTCAGGTATGGACACTCAAGTTTAACTCAGCAAAGTGTCCTCCTCCGGGCTAATTCTCAGAATCTGCCACTAGTCATCGGTCCCCTTTAACAGTGGAACTGCTTGTGAGTTGGGCACATCCCTCCGGTTCCAGATCGGAGGCCAAGGTCATGCAAGGGACCTAGATTTAGGCAAACCAATTCTAACAAGATCCACTCCTGGGAGGATCGTTATGGGTCTCTTTATAGACAGTCGGCAAGGGAAACCAGCGAACAGCACGACTACTGTCTTTCTGAGAGACTAGAAGACAACAAAAAGACTTAGAGGCCACTCTGCTGGTTCCGATGGATACAGTTGGAGTGCTTTTAACTTTGAGAGCTGGTGGCTACCCGACAACCTCCTTCCCGGGGTGACTCTTCCTCCGGATCCCCCTCTTCCCACCCCTCCACCCCCACGACAGGACCACGGGCTGCTGGGCACACAGCCTGGCCATGTCTGAAGCGACATCCACACGGCCGCTGCCAGGCTTCTCCGCCCGTCCCCGCCTCCCCCACAAGCTGGGTCGCGCCTCCGGTGCCCGGTGCCTCGGGGCACACCAGGTCGGGCCCGGCCCCTGGTCTCCGGCTTCGGTCGGAGAAGGGCGCGTGGAGGAGCAGGCGGGGCAAAGACAGGGCTGGCCAGCTTTCACCCGGTCGCCGGTTGTCGCGCCGGTGACACCGGGAGGGCGGGGCCGGGCTGCTCGGGAGGGGGGGGGGCCCTACCTGGGGCGAGGCGGGCTAGGGGCCGCAGGGTGACCCGCCGGCTCAGAGGGTCCCCCGAACCACGGAACTCAGCGCCACGACCGCGACGCACCGAAAGGCAGAGCAAGAGATTTCCGGGGCTGCCCTGTAACCGTCCCTACCGACTAGTTCGGCGGCGCCCCTGCCGCCGTGCACCGTACCGCCACCGCCGCTGCCGACCTCGGAAATAACGTCGCCGCCACGGCCGCCCCCTCCCCGAGCAGACCAGCCCGGCCCGGCCCGGCCGCGTGCGCGCATGCGCGCATGCGTACGCCCGTTCATGGGACCCCGCCCCCTCTCTTACTCCCGGGGGCCTTGCTCAGCACGCCACACACACGCACACATGCACGCACCCACACATACACATGTACATACTACATACACGCACGCACATGCACAGCCTTCTCCACCCAACTCCCTTCCCCAGTCTCGGCAACTAAGCCTTCAATTCTCGCGAAACAATGAGAATCTCGCGAGAGCAATTTATTTTTTTCCTTCTCAGGCCTCCCTTTCCTCTCAGTCCTTTTTCCAGTAGAGGGGTGGTAAAGTGGGCGGGACTAAAGGAATGGGCGTGGCCTATAGGGCTATATATTCGCTGTTGCGGGGGCGGGGCCCTGGCTCGTATGCTACTGTGCTCTTGGGTCCTGTCCCTGTTTCAGAAGAGTACACGTGCTGCGTGCATCCATGGCTTCCTCCCGAATCTCTTCCCCAGCTCTTCCCTCCCTGAAGACCCCCTAGTCCCGCGGTTTTGCACCTGAACCAGTTCAGCTCAGCCCGTCCTTGTTCCCGGCCCCAGTCTCATTCCCCAGTTGTTCTCTGGGTAATGGTTCAAATACTGGGAAAGTGCGTTCAAAACAAAGGCTTATTAACCCCAGCGGTTCTAAGAACATAAAAAAATAAGGGGGCCTTTGGAACAGCCGATTTATTTGATCTAGCACAGCGTATGATACACAATAGGTGCTTAATAAATGCTTGTGGATTTGATAGGTTACCAACCTCTTCCTAAACTAAAAATTCTAGAGGCTTTATTGGAAGAAGAAAAAAATCCCTTCCCATATAACTAAAATGAGATATTTTGATGTCCTATCCTTATTATTTTAAAGATTTATTATATCTTACATAATAAGGAGTTATGTTATATATGCTGATGTAGGGAGTAGCTAAGTGGCTACTTTTCTGAAGTCAAGAAGACGAATTCAAATCCTGGTACTAGCTGTGTGACCCTGAGCAAGTCACTTAACCTATTTGCTTCAGTTTCCTTATCTGTAAAATGAGCTGGAGAAGGAGTGGCAAAGCACTCTAGTATGTTTGTCAAAAACACCCCCCCCCCATAGGGTCATGAGCTGAACAGCAATTTTATATATATATATTTATATAAAATGTTATATCTGTTATATATTTTGCTATTTTAAAGATTTATTATATCTTAAGACAAATAATTTAACAAAATGATAAAATGGATTTATCTATTTTTGTGTCAGTGTCTCAATCCCTTCTTAGTATATGATATTTCTAAATGCATAAAATAAAAATACATGATTAGAAAAGAAACCAATTATATCAAAATGACATAAAGCCCATTTTTAGAAATATGCATCATTATCAACAGATGATTTCTAGAACTACATATCTATTCCTCATCTCTCTCCTGAATTCCACATTTATTTCAGGTTGCAAGGTAATCCACAATTGTCACTCTTATTGAACCAGTGACCCTAGACTCCTGGTTGTTCCATGAGCAAGACACAATGGGCATTTTGTCTTGCTGTCCCTCAAATTTGAAATGCTCCTCAATCCTGTTTCCTAACTTCCTTTAAATCTCAACTAAAACCCCTCTTTCTCTAGGAAGCTTCCTTGACCTCAATTCTAGTGCCCTTTTTCTGTTTATTTCCTATTTATCTCATATATAATGTGATTTGTATATATTTGCTTGCATGTTGCCCACCCTCACCACATTAGATTGTAAGCTCCTCAAGGGCAGAGACTGTCTTTTGCCTCTTTTTATAACCCTAGTTCATGGCACATGGTAAGCACTTATTAAGTGTTGATTGATTAGGGAAGTGTGGTGTAGAGAGACCAAGACTCAGGAAAACCAAGGTTCAAAAGATGCTAGATTCAGGCCTGCAAGAGAATTTAAAAGATATCTAATCCACATTACAAGTGACAGTAAGTGAACCACAAGAGTTAAACACATGTTCTCTGATTCCAAATGCAGCACTCTCTAATGCGCCTAACTACCCAATTCTTGGTCGGACACATACTATTGGTTTGACCTTGGGGATGTCTCAATATCCCAATATTCTGGGTATCTCTCTAAGAATGTAAACTGTTGAAGAGCTATCTATCTAGAGGGGATTTCCACCCAGGAATTTCCTAAATTGATGAACTCCTAAGTCTGAGCAAAAACAAACCAACAATTTTCAGAAGGATTACAGAAAGGAGAACTTCATAAATTACTAAGTGGTAACACAAATACTTGTGAAACAGTCTTTAGTTTCCATTTTGTACATTATTGAGGAATTTACTCTGTAGTCATTTAGCTGTCTGTCACTTTATACTAGCAAACATAGCCTGCTATTCACAATATTCTCTATGAGTTACAATTTAGGCAGCAGACCCACCATATTTCTAAGCCATTTTAAAGTAACAAAATTAGACTTTATGTAATGTAAAAATAGATTTCCCCCAATTTTATATGATGCTTTAATCCCAATACAAAATAAAATATATAACATTAGGTTCCAGCATATTGTCTAATTAAGTGTTACCACTTTTTACAAGCAAATGTAGTCTGCTATTCATAATACTATCTATGAGATACACTTTAGGCAATAGGCTCATCATATTTCTAATGCATTATTAAATAACAGAGTAAAACTTTACATAATGTAAAAATAAACTTTCCCCTCTCTTTTATGAGACCTCAATCCCAATGAAAAATAAAATATATAACATTAAAAGTGTCAGCACATCATTTAGTTGTTGCCATGCTAATAGTATTTCAAATAAATCAAATCTCCAAAATGCCTTTTAATATCTATTGCTAAGCTTTACACATAAAATGTGAGCACAAAATAGTAAAATTTTGATGACAGCTCCAAATGCCAAGCTTAAGATAAAAAAGACAGGGCCCAGCCCACCCAGAAAGTCAGTTCATCAAGGAAAAACTTAAATACAACGAATTATTTTGATCAAAAAAATCAGGAGGAATGAATCAATAAAGAAATTGTAAATGTTGTGTTCTGTTTTTATTATGGCTTCAACTAAAAACTTCAACTGAAAAAAACATCTAAAATTAGCAGGTACTTAGGCTTCTCTAATTAGACAGAGAGAGCTGATTGTTAAATTGTTGGTGTAAGCATTAACTCCCTGGAAATCTTCATGCTACAAATCAGGGCTTCATTTGTTGTTTTATCTAGACTTAAGAGAATGATAGAGAAAATGTTCATAATGCTAAAATTTAAGATTAAACTTAAAAGCATGTCATTTTTAAGTTCTGCCACAAATATGAAGAAGCTTCATACTTCAACAGAGACTTCTGTAAAGAAAAGTTACTTGGTTTTCTCTACTCATGCAAGAACTCCAGTGTTTCAAATTCCAATCAGTATGTAGAAAGGGATGTAAAAGTGACCCTTACCCAAATTAAAATCAGAGACTTTTAAGATAAAAGGCAAAAAGAGACTTAAGGGCAATTCCCAACAGACAAGTTGTTAGTAGAGGAGTGTAAAGCACAAGCTACAAACACAGGATTAGATAGATTCTAATACAGAAGCCCCCACTTCCCCTTCTGACCTTTCCTCCCATTGGCTGGTGAGTTCTAATTTCCCCAGAGACTAAATATGGACCCCCAAAACAAACTTTACCATATTAGGTACTTAAATGCTAATGAAAAGGTGGGGGGGGGAGAGACACAAGGGAAATGTTTGTTTAACCAATATAATCAAACACCTGCAGTTTTTAGCTACAGCTGAACTTGTTATTGCAAAGTCTCAAGTTACAATTATGACATAGGTCAAGACCACATTTTTATAAGGTCTTCATTCAGTTTATTCCATTCCGGGAAAAGAAAGTAGTCATACTATATGTATATCCTTCAATCTGATGGTACTTAGGTTTAGGGCACAAAAATGTCTTGTAAAAGTTCAAGAGAAGCAATTAGATCATTGAAAATCAAAAAGGTTTGAAAGCTTGAAGGGACCTCAGAGATCATCTAATGCAACCACTTTATTTTACAGATGATCAAACAAGCCCAGAAGGGTTAAAGGTATTGGGTAGAGTCGAAGCTACTCTTTGGTGGCAGAGTTAGGGTGGTAATACAATTTTTCTGATCCCTAGAATGAGTATGCTTTTATTAATTAGGCATAAAAAATGATTAGTTTCAAGAAAAAGCATTTGCTGAACTAGCATAGTAGGAATAGAAAGGATTACAAAATAACAAAGCAGATACTTTGATTTCACAAAAGTAAAAAAGCTTTTCTATTAACAAAAAAATGTAACAAGCATAAGAAGCAAAAGGGTCAATTGGGAAAATTATCTTTACCTCAAATATCTCTACTAAAAGCCCAATATTAAAGATATGCAGAAAGTAGCACAATTATATTAGATTTAAAACTAATCAACAGAATATGGTCAAAAGCTACAAAATAGAAAGATGTAGTTCCATATCCAGTGAGATTGGCAGACCCATAAAGGATAGTCCTATGACATGGCATATGTATAAGGAGACATGATTCCTTATTGATTGAAAAACATTTAGAAGAGAACTGCAGAGAAAGAAGAAACAAGGAATGGGTTTTAAATAGCTGACCCCCAGCATTGCAAGCTGGGGGGGTGGAAAATAAAAACTTCAGCATATCCCTTGACTCTCATTGCCTACATCTTCAGAGACTAAAAATGAACTCCTGGGGTGAGAGAATTTTTTCCTTGGTGGGGCTGCTTCCAGGTCACAGATCCCTCTAACTTTTAAATATGGTCTAACCCAAGAGTTGGTAACTATGACAATTTATGATTCAAGGACTGAATCTGGCCACCTTTTTCTGCACTGCCCCTAAGCTGAGTGTTTTTCACATTTATAAATTAAAAAATTATAACTTAAAACTGTAAAAACCATTCTTATCTTGCTCTACAAAAACTGGTTAAAAGCTGAATGTGAGTTGTAGTTTGCAATCTTTTGACCTAAATTAATCTGTTAATCAATAAAGAATTACTTCTTTATTGCTTGCTTTGATAAACATGTCTGCTTACTATCCATAATTATTTTTTATGTAATAAGTGTTCAGTGGGAAAGGAAACTAAACAAGCTTAGATTAAGTTAAGTATTACACTCCAGGTCTGAGTAAAAACTATTTCCCCCAGAAATGACCCCTGAAAGTAGCTTTTATCCTAAGTCCCCAAATAATACCCCCTCAAATATCTGAGATGTTTTAGATACAATTTCAGCCCAATATTCCTCTCAAAGATAAAACAATGCAGGTATGAGAACCTATTAGATTGTCTACCTGTTACCTATAAAAGTGAAAATCCATATTTTTAGGAAAAAAGGATGAGGCATTTTCATATCCATATTCCTATTATATGTGGTTTGTTCAGACTTTTCTTACATGGCTCATTGCTACAAAGAATTACAAAGCTTATATCACCATTCAAAAGACAGTTATAAATTATTAGTAGTAAGAAGAATGCAAATAAAAACTCTGAAATTTTACTTTACATTTAGTAAATTCACAAAGATGATAAAACAGGGAGTATGAAGATAAATTGGTCCTGGACCAACTGGTTTCTATTACTAGGATGTAATTACAGATGATGAGGTGTTAATGTTTTAACAAGATGTGAATACCTTTCTGATTGTGTCTGAAGAGTTAGAAATTAACCATACTTCTGATGACCCATAAAAAGTGAGAGCTCAGATGCTCTAAGAGGCCATCCAAGTTAGAAGCAGCTTTGCAGAAGAGACTCTTGTTCTTTTATATCAGAGTATGAAGAGAGGCTAATTACCCCTCACTACCACTACCTATGTCATTTTGTAGTGCAAAAAGTCATCTACTAGGAGATGTCACTTGCTTCAGTACGTACAGACATGCTCTCTAGGGAGACCCAGATAAAAAATGTCAACATTCAAGGAACTTCAAGAAACAGTACTTCTGTCAGGAAAGAAGAAATCTGGCTAAGAATTCAAGAAGCTAGCCCTAGCAATTGAGAATAGAGCATCAGAGAGGGATCTGGCTAAGCAATCAACCCAGTTGAAATGCTCATCTCAAGGGGAAATTTCATGAGGTTTCCAAGACAAGATAAGGGACATTGAGATACTGCAGTTCCAGAGATATGAGTTGTCTGTACCTATATGGATTTCCTATATGTGTGCTTTACTTCCACTGTACTCCAAGTCTGTGTCCACTGTTGGTATGGAAACTATATACATTTATGGAAAGTATGCCCCCAAACTAATGGGGGAAGTACTGTTCTTACTATTTCTATATTTTTATTGTTCTTACTTTGCAATAAACTAATTGTGTCTGTTGGCATGACTATTAATGATGGAAAGCACACCAATAGAGTCCCATGGTCTACATCTTACAGTCTGGGTGTAGAATGCACCCTATGAAGACCTGATCCCTACCTTGTTAAAATATTAACAACTCACCTACATTACACTCTGGCAGGGGAGAAGAGAAATCAGTTGAAAGGATCTAATTTTTCACTTTTATGATTGTGTAACATGCAACAGGCCAAAGAGTTCAGCTCTCATGAGCATGTGCAATATGCTCTGCTACCACACTATTCACATGTACCTGAGAATGTGCAGGTATATTTTCCAGTCTGCTTACCGTACATGAAGAGTCTTTTGATTGGCTGCTGAACTAGAATTGGGAAAGCATTCAAAAGACACTACCCTGTCAAAGTGTTTTTCTTGCTTGGCTGCATTCCAGTGAGAAAGACATATTGTAAGACTCTTGATGGGGAAAAGCATTAGGTCTTCCCCACCCATCCTCCTATGTTACCTTTGAATATAAGATTCTGTTCTTATTTCTTTGCATTCATTCTTTTCTGATTTTAAACAAAAAATATGGGTGATATGCAAGGAATATTACCTTTTGAATTTTGAAAAGTTGGACTACTAAATTCTGGAAGTCTGTACTTTAGGTCCATGCCAGAATTTGCTGGAGGCTGGACATGGGTGAGGTGGCTGATCTTGTTTGACCCAGTCCAGAGGTAGGGAATGACAACAACTTAACTATCAGCCATGACATAATTGGAAAAAAAAATGTGGTGGAGGAAAATGGATTGTAGCAAATGTTTTAAATATTAACTTATTTTTCCCAGTGCCTGAGGTGATATATAGGAAGAGTATGACTCCTTGATTCAGGAACAAAATACTTTGTATTGTTCCTGCTATGTGTTTGCAGCAAAAATCCATTTGTAAAAGCTAATTGATGTTAATTGGTTAAATGATATTAGGGTGTTAGTCTCTACAGGAAATTGATGTTATAAGGAACTATGGACTGTAACAGGCAGTTAATATTGTGAGAGAACTTACAAGAATGGGGGCTCAAGCTGATAGTTTTTGTAAAAATTCACTGATTCCTCATGGGTACACTTAGACCCCTAAAGGAGTGTTGAAGTTGGGAAGGGGACCCCAAAAGTTTGGAGTCACAGACCAGTGTCACAAGGTGTCTCAAAAGAACTTTCAGGCTTGAACCCATTTCCTGGTCAAGGGGCAAAGTTTATTGGAATTGTAACACCAATTGAATCAGGCTAAATTCTGGAAGAGATTAGCAAGGAACTGAGAGAAAGGAGATAAATTTATAGGACATAGTTGGATCAGAGATTCATGTTATTTATTTGCCAATTTTATGGCTTTCAGGTAGTTTTGAGGGGTGGTCTTATTCATTTATTGTCTCAGGAACTTGATTATCACTGACCAACAGATTATCTGTCAGTCAGTGATGTTTGTAAGACCATTCTAAGGCCAGAAGACTTCAGAATCATTGACAGACAGACTATTAGAGCAATAGCATTCTAAGGTCAGGGGACCTTGGGATCACTAATATATTTTCCCTAAAGTCTAAGGTAAGAAATATTATTATATTCCTAAGCAAAGAAGCCTTTTACAATCATTGACAGATTGTTAGAACAATAGCACTCTAAGGTTAGAGAGTCTCAGGATCACCAATATATCTTCCCTAAATCTAAGGGAAGAAACATTACTACATTCCTAAGTCAGAAGATCCTTACAATCATTGACAAACAGGTTGTTAGAATAATAGCACTCCAAGATCAGGAGACCTCAAAATTATTGCTGTCTCCCCTAGAAAGCTATATTACATTAAAAGTAATACCACCTTTCTCTTGGAAAACCAATAAGTCCTTGAGAATGAGAATAGAGAAAAGGAGCCCCAATATCTTTACAAGCTATCTTCAGTGAATGCTAGTAAATATTTAGCTCTCCAGAAAAAAAAAGAGCATACATCACACACACTGCCTCATTGGAGATTAGTTAAAATTTTATTGATGTTAATTGAGAGTATAGAATCCATAGCTATGGATTGGGACTACTTGGACTCTTGTCTTGACACAGTCCATTAAGAGTTTAGACTGGCAAACATTAGCCAGCCTACTGGATTTCAAGTAAGTCCAGCAAATAGTAAGTTTGGTTAAAGGATTCTTATAGGACTCTGGCACTCCGGGGAACAAAGAACTCAGGAGGCAGAAGGAGAGGTTGAGCACTGGGGGGGATTGGAGTTCCAGGAAAGGACTATCAATTCAATTTTGATGGGTTGGGGGTGGAGGAAGCTTGGGAAGAAGCTAGGAGATAGTAAGTCTGAAGCCAAAAGATAAGGGGTATGTCTAGATGGACCATCTGGAGGTTTTATGACTCCTTTGGAAAGCTAGCCCAATTATTTCTGATGGTCAGGAAGTGGGGGAGGGGTTTGCTACTGAGGCAGAACAACTATGGGAAACTGAAATAGAGCAATTGAGGGAAACTGAGACATGGAACTGTGGAACAACAATATAATGCATAATATATACACTGTGCTAAGCACTTTATAATTATTACTTTATTTGATCATTATCTTATTTTAAGTTTAATTTGCATTATTAACATTTTATCCTTTACTTTCTAGATGAAATCTAGAAATTTGAAAAAACAACAAATCAAGCATTTATAGCGTTTATCAATTTCCAACATAAGCATATTCATGCTGAAAATTTACAGTTGGGGAAGATTCTGGGAAGATGGTGGAATAGGTTGGTAAATTTTAAGCTCTCCCAATTTCGCCCACAAATAGAACAAACTTATCCCTCAGAGCAAACATAGATTGGTGAAAAACCAAGAAGACTTGAGGTAGTACAAGAGTCCTCCCAATACAACCTGACAATTTTTTTTATTAAAGCTTTTTATTTGCAAGACATATGTATGGGTAATTCTTCAACATTGAGCCTTACAAAGCTTTCTGTTACAAAGTTTTTCCCCTTAGTCCCCACCCCTCCCCTAGATGGCAGGAAATCCACTACATGTTAATTATGTTAAGATACTTAACAAATCTAATATATGTATACATATTTCCACACTTATTGTTGTGCAAGAAAAATCATTATCTACAAGAAAAAAAATCAGAGAAAGGAAACACAATGCAAGCAAACATCAATAGAGAGCATGAAAATGTTATGTTGTGGTCCACATTTCATATCCCTCTCTCTGGGTGTATATGGCTTTCTTCACTGAACAATTGGAACTGGTTTGAAACATTTCATTGTTGAAGAGAGCCATGTCCATCAGAATTGATCATCATATAGTATTGTTGTTGCCGTGTATAATGATCTCCTGGTTCTGCTCATTTCACTCAGCATCAGTTCATGCAAGTCTCTCCAGGCTTCTCTGAAATCATCCTGCTGGTTTCTTATAGAACAATAATATTCCATAACATGCATATACCATAACTTATTCAGCCACTCTCCAATTGATGGGCATCCATTCAGTTTCCAGTTTCTTGCAAAAAGGGCTGCCACAAACATTCTTGCACATGTGGGGCCCTTTCCTTCCTTTAAGATCTCTTTGGGATATAGGCCCAATAAAAACACTGCTAGGTCAAAGGTTATGCACAGTTTGATAACTTTTTGAGCATAGATCCAAATTGCTTTCCAGAATGACAACCTGACAAATTTTGAAGAAAGACTTGGGCTGGGATTAACCTGTCAGAAGTGCAAACACCTCCAGGCTAGCTCCAAAAAAACAATCCCTCTAGCTTTTTGATGGAGCCTGGAGTCTCATCGGGAGCCACAGAGACTTTCACTTCCCTGACCATTTGTCTAGCAAGGATTTAAGTCCAGGAAGACAAAATGAATCTTAGCCCAACTGTGCTGCTAAGAGGTGCATGTGGGTGAGAAGAACTAGCACCTGGTGAGTGCAGAAGCAATGGGGCAGGGGTACTGCTGGGTGGGAGCATTTGCAAGAAGGTGGAGCTCTTGATTTGGGATTCCTAGTTCGAGTGGAGAGCTGAAAGCAAGCTTGAGGCACCATACCCCCACCCCAGGTTTAGAGGAGGTGCTTACACTAATATCTCATTAAAAAAAAATGAATTGGCAAAGAAGAAAAAACACCACCACTGACACACATTGTGGGAACAAGGAAGATCAAGATTTGTCTTGAGAGGAGAACACTTTAGTAAAAAAAAAAAAAAAAAAAAAAAAAGACTTCTACCCCAAAGAGTTATGTGAAATGGCTCCCCAGAGAGAATTTGTAGAAGAACTCAAAAAAGAATTTAAAAATTGAATGAGAGACATTGAGGAAAAACTAAAGAAAACAAACTTAAAATCATCCAAGAAAAACAAGATTATGGAAAAAAAAAAGTTAACCAATTAGAAAAGGAAGTACAGAGCCTCAAAGAGGAAAATAACTCTTTGAAAATTAGAATTGGGCAAGGGGAAGCCAGTGAAGCTATGAGAGACTAAGAAATAACAAAAGAATATAAAGAATGAGAAAATAGAACAATATATGAAATATAAGAAAAACAACAGATCTGGAGAATAGATCAGAATATATATAAGAATATAAAAATAATTGGATTTACAGAAAGTTGTGACTAAAAAGAGAACCTTGACACAATAATGCAGGAAATAATCCTAGAAAATTGTCCTGGAGTGAAAGAACATGAGAGGAAAGTAGAAAAAATCCACCTATCACCCCCTCAGCAAGATCCTTTGTGGGAAACGCATAGGAAAATTATTGCCAAATTTTGAAACCCCAGATCAAAGAGAAAATTTTTCAAGAAACAAGAAAAAAATAATTCAAATAAGCCAGAGCTACAATTAGAATTTTATAAGATTTATCAGTACTCACAATAAAAGACCATAGGTCCTGGAATCATAGCTACTGTCAATCAAAAGAAATAAGCCTATGGCCAAAAATAAAATATGCAGCAAAATTATCTATAATTTTCAATGAGAAAAAAACCAAATGAATTTGAAGATTTTCAGGACTTTCTATCAACCAAACTTGAATCTAACAGAAAATTTAACATATAAGAGACAGTATCAAAGAGCAATTTTAAGGAATTCAACATGGACAAATTATTTTTGTTTTTTTTTAACATGGGAAATGTATATTTTATGTTTAAGATTTACATCACCAATAGGATAAGCTCAAAAGAAAGACTGGCAGAGTAAAAGAAAAAATAGAAATTATGTTATACAAATGAGATCCAGAGGAAAATTAGACACAGAAGCATTAGAGGGGGGAAGAGGGCTTGAAGTTCTGAAAACCTGCTCATGTCAGGAATGGATTCAACAGGTAACATTACATATGTACCATGAAGGGGACAGCACTCTCCAAAATCTATAAAGAAATAAGGGGGGAAGATTAGGGGGATGGGGAAGCAAAGGGTAAAGGAAGAAGACAAGGGAGGGATCCTTGGGTGGGTAGGAGGTTAAATAATACTAAGCCTAGTTTTTTTTTTTTATTAAAGCTTTTTATTTTCAAAATATATGCATAGATAATTTTCAACATTCACCCTTGCAAAACCTTATGTTCCAAATTTTTTTCTCTCCTTTCCTCCCATCCTCTCCCTTAGACAACAAGTAATCTAATATATGTTAATCATGTTCAATTCTTCTATTCATATTTCCATAATTATCATGGTAAGCCAAGTTATAGAGCAGAATTTAATGAAAGAGTCAGCAGGGGTAAGACAGACGTGTATATCTGTGTGTATCTGGGGTATGTTTGTGTGTGAGAGTTTGTATATGTATATATGTATCTACATATGCATACATAAATATAGCTTTTCTTAACTGTAACTTGCTTGGAGGTAGTGGGGAAGATGAAAGGGAGATACATGTGTGTGTGTGTTTGTGTACATTTTTTCTACATATGTATATACAAATATACCCTTTATTAACTATAGCTTGCTTGGGGATGGTGGAAATGATGGAGACAAAAAGAATAAAGTAAATAAGGTGTACAGCAGAGAACAAAAAAACAATTTACAAGGAAGTAAAGAAAAGACATTCATGAATATAATTTCTTCTATTAATACATATATACCTTTCTTAAATTGGTATTTGTTGTTATATATTTTGAATTCTCCCTGATGTTCTGCTGGGCACATGATAATGTTCTCTTTTGTTTCATTTTGTTTTGTATTGTTTTTCTGTTTTTCTTTTTGCTTATTTTATTTGAAGAAATTGAATTTAATTGAAGAAATAGAATACTAAAATAAACTAAAATATTTAAAAAAAGGAAAAAAAAGAAAATTTCCAGTTGGTTTTCTGGTGTAGGTTCAAGCTGGTTCCAAAACAATTTTGGCTAGAAATAATTAATGTTGGAGAAGTCATAAAAAATACAGGTTCTCTAAAACACTATCAGTGAAACTTTGAATTGATCCAATCATTCTGGAAAACAATTTAGATGTATGCAAAGAAAGTGGCTAAAATATCTCTAGCTCAGTTCTGTTCCTAGACATACCCTGAAGAAGGTAAAAGGTAAAAAGCAAGGTCCTATATACATACATAAATATATACATAAATAAATACAGATATTTATACTTTATACTAGGAAAAATAGAAACAAAGTGACTTACCAGTTGGGGAATGGTCAAAGCTATGTACAATGTAATAAAATATTACTGTTCTGTAAGAAATGATATGAAGAATACCGAGAAGCATAGGAAGAGTTGTATGAATTAATATAAGGTGAAGTAACTAGAACAACAACAAAAAAAGATACATGCAGTGATTATAGCAATGTAAATAGTACAAAATCAAATTTGGCTCCAAAGAAGAAAGGAAAAAAATTACCTCCTTAATATCTTTGAATAGGTGAGTGATTATGAATGTGGAATGTCACATATGCTATCAGGCTTGGCTGAGCTGACATATTGATTAATTTTGTTGAACTGATTTTATCCTTTGCCATAATAGATGGTTCTCTGGGCACGAGAGTGGGGAAGTTTATTTAAAGATGAAGTTGGTGTAAAAACAAATGATATCAGTAAATATTTTTTAATTTTTTGGTGTTTATTTAATATTTTTTTCTCATTACATATAAGACAATTTTTTACATTTGTATTTAAAACTTTGAGTTTGAGATTCTCTCCCTTTCTCCATAAACACCCTTCCTCATTTTCATAAAAATTACATTGTAAAAGAAAACATAGATTTCCTCCCCCTCCAAAAAAAAAACCCTCAAGAAAAATAAACTTAAAAAAACAGTATGCTTCAATCTGTATTCAGACATAATCTGATCTTCCTCTAGGTATGGATAGTATTTTCATCATGTCCTTCAGAGTAATCTTGGATCATTATATTGCTGAGAATAGTCAAGTCATGAACAGCTGAACATCCCACAACATTGCTATTGCTTTACACATGGTACATTTCACTTTGCTTGAGTTGATGGAGGACTTTCCAGGTTTTCTGAGCAATCCTGTACATCATTTCTTATAGAATAATAATATTCCAGCATAATCACATAACCACAATTTATTCAGCCATTCCCCAATTGATGGGCATCTTCAATAAATATTTTTTTTAAAAGAAATAGAATAGTAAAAAAAGTAGAACATATTTCCCATAAACCTGGGGCATATTTTTCTTCAGATATATACACCATCAGTAGAAAGAATCACAATTAGGGAATATACAGGAAGAGGCATACTCATAAGGAATATGTATGGCCAGGGTACATATGTGGAGGGGCAACTCATGCTTCTGACACTGACTTCCCTGGTTTCCTTTATGTCCCAACTAAAATCCCATTTTTTGTAGTAAGACTTTTCTAATCCTCTTAATTCTAGTGCCTTCCCTCTGTTAAATATTTTCTTCATTTTAGTTCTATCTCCTTTAATCTTTTTTAAACATGGTAAGTGATGGTGAATATTGTTTATGGGGCATTTGAAAATACAAAGACATAGAAGTAGCTATAAAATGAACAGCTTGGATTAGATTATGCTACTTGTGTTTCTTTCAAAGGCAATCATCAATAAGTATACCTATATTAACTGCAGTTGTTTGTTTTGTTTTGGTTTTCTGCTAGAAGAAAAGGTAAAAGAGCTAGAGAAAGATTCTTCTGCTCTCTGATTTGTTGGAAAAGATAATGTCTTCCTTCACTAAAGGAAATACAATACGTGAAAAAGGGAAGAGAAAAGAAGATTTTGAGGAGGCACATAGAAATCTTAATGCGTCAAGAGATTGAAAGGTAAAATAATGTGATACAAAGAAGGGAATAAGGATTTCTAGAAATTTGAGTTCACATAATTAGTTTTCCCTTTATTTAATAGATTTGTACTATCTGAAAAAGAAAGTATTTGATTCCCCAGATGATAAGGAATTGCAGATTTCATGATGAGAAAGGACATTTTTTTATTTGCAAAAGAATCAAAGACACTTTGACAGAGGGGAAATGAAAGTTCCTCACACTCGCAAAACTCCTGTGGAAGTTTTTTGGCAGAGCCTTTGTGTAATAGTTTGAAGGTTCAGGATCCTCATAAGGGAATTAAACCAAACTAATTCTGAGTTAGGTAAATGCTTAGAACAGAAATATTACCTATGGTAAAGAATGAGAAAATGGTTCAAGAAGTGCCTATAGGTATGACTTAGCTAACTGGCTATTCTGTGTGTGTGTGTGTGTGTGTGTGTGTGTGTGTGTGTATGTGTGTATAAAACATATTTGTGTATTTATATTTTTCTTAACTTAAGGAACTCTGTAAACATGGATTAATATGCCTTAGATATTTTAAGAAGAATATTGTGTATTTTATGTAGTTATTTATTTCTTAATCCTAATGATACCCTTGTGAATTTAGCACAAAGTATGTATTATTATCCTCATTATACATGGAGTACAATTAAAACACAGAGAGATGATGATGTTAGGGCCACAATGCTACAAAGCTGTCCTAGACTAAAGATTTGTTTTTGCATTTAGATTGGTATGAGTTGTATTATCTAGGAGGATTATATTTACTATAGATTTTCTGCACAGGAAAATGATGGCATCAATAATCTCCAGATAATGTAGAACTTAGATTTTACTTTGGAATATGATTTTTAAAAAAAGGAATACCTCTATAATAATGTTATAATTATTATACCTCACATTTTTCTAGCATTATTATTAATTATTATACTTCACACTTTCTCAGGTCTATCCCAGAGCCATGTCGCTATCTCTTCCCCTTTGAGTTCTAGATATATCTCTGAGTTTTAAGGTGTCTTCTCTAACATCTATAGTGTGGCTTGAAGGGAGGCAAGAACAGATACCTCTAGCATTTCCAAGGGAGACGATGATTCTTGTAAAGAAGGAAAGCAAGAAGTTGGGGCCAGCAGCTGACCATTCTGACCACTCAGAGAGAAGAGGTACTGAGGTAAATATTTTTAATCTAGGGAATGTACTTTTAGAGTCATGCTAAACTCCTGATCATTTTCCTTAATTGGGAAAGAGGGCCCATGTTTTAAATCATTTCCCAACAAATGCCAGTTCTTCAATGTACACACAGAAAAAACAGCAAAGAAACCCAATTATCTAAGTAAATAGCATAACAGAAATTAGAGAGACTGTACATAGGAGAGTATATACCACATAGTACAGAATGAAGAATTCCCTACTGGGAATAAGGTAAACTTAGCTCAATGAAGAGAGAATACTAGCTCTCACTTAAGAAGAAAATTCCCTGAATTTTCTGGTATAACAAGCTGGGGAATAGGGACATGAGAGAGACTGCCATTTTTCTCACGTTAGCTTCTTCCCAGAGTCCTTCTCTTACTTCAGTGACAGGACATAAAAAGAGGTTATTATTGCACATCTTTTTTCCTAAAGTAGGAAGCTAGAAGAAATCAGGATCTTTCTTCTCTCTCATTCTCATCAGTTCCTCATGTAGATGTGAGAAATTGATCCCCACCAATGAGAAGAGAGTCCCATACGTATAGGCTCTGGGGTTGAGGTTATACAGTACTGGCTTAAGGCCTCTTCTGCCTGGGAATTGCATCAGTGCATTGCCCATCTTTGTGGTTATTTCCTGTTATTTCCCAACATTAACTTTTCATTCTAACTACCTAGACTCAACTCTTTTTTTTTTTTTAAATCAAAGCCTTTTATTTTCAAAACATATGCATGGATAATTTTTCAGCATTGACCCTTGCATAGCCTTGTGTTCCAAATTTTCCCTCCTTACCTCCACTCCCTCCCCTAGATGACAAGCAACACAAAATGTATTATACATGTTAAAATATGTTAAATCCAATATATGTAAACATATTTATACAATTTTCTTGTTGCACAAGAAAGAAAACAAAATACAAGTGAATAACAACAAAAGAGTGAGAATGTTATGTTGTGATCCACAACCAGCTCCCACAGTCCTCTCTCTCTCTCTCTCTCTCAATGTAGATGGCTCTCTTCATCATGAGATCATTGAAACTGGCTTCAATCATCTCATTGTTGGAAAGAGTCATGTCCATCAGAATTGATCTTTGTATAATATTGTTGTTGCTGTGTACAATAATCCCCTGGTTCTGCTCATTTCATTTAGCATCAGTTTGTTGAGGGGTGGGATACCCTAATAACAATGGAGGTCCCCAAGCTATTGTCATTAGTTTTTGTGAAAGAATTCATAGTCTCCAAGAGAGATTTGGCAAAAATAGGTTTATTTTCACTGAGAAGCTCTTTCTCAGTGGGCTAGAATACTGATTAGGAAATTAGCAAAAATTGGGGTACAGAGTTTTGATTTTATTTAGCTTTCTATGGCCCGGGGCTAAGGAGCGATTTGAGGGACTGATTTCCAGATCAGTAAAGGGTGGTGATTTTTTTTCCCAGGCCAGATTTTCCAGATCAGTTGAAGGTGGGAGTTTCCCGGAAACCAAGTGGAAGAGTGGAGAGGGGTTGAGATTCAGGTTGGCATCATTTTAGGAATTTTCCCAGGGCAAGGTGACCTACCCCTCACAAAGACCAAGGGGACCCAGAGTCATATTATATCCAGTTCATGTAAATCTCTTCAGGCCTCTCTAAAATCATACTGCTGATCGTTTCTTATAGAACAATTACATTCCATAACATTCATATACCATAATTTATTCAGTCATTTTCCAACTGATAGGCATCTACTCAGTTTCCATTTTCTTGCCACTACAAAAAGTGTTGCCACAAATATTTTTGCACATGTGGGTCGCGTTCCGTCCTTTAAGATGTCTTTGAAATACAGGTCTTGTAGAAACACTGCTGGACCAAAGGATATGCACAATTTGATAACTTTTTGAGCACAGTTCCAAATTGTTCTCCAAAAGGCTGGATCTGTTCATAATTTCACCAACAATGTATGTGTCCCAGTTTTCCCACGTCCCCTCCAACATTTGTCATTACCTTTTCCTGTCATCTTAGCCAATCTGAGAGGTGTGTAGTGATATCTCAGAGTTGTCTTAATTTGAATTTTTCTGATCAATAGTGGTTTTAATTTCTTCATCTGAAAATTGTCTATTCATATCCTTTAACCATTGATCGGTTGGAGAATGGTTTGAATTCTTATAAATTTGGGTCAATTCTCTATATATTTTAGAAATGAGGCCTTTATCAGAATCCTTAAATGTAAAAATGTTCTCCCAATTTATTGCTTCCCTTCTAATCTTGTCTGCATTGGTTTTGTTTGTACAAAAACTTTTAGCTTAATACAATCAAAATTATCTATTTGGTGTTCAATTATGAGTTCCAGTTCTTCTTTGGTCACAAGTTCCTCTGGACCCAACTCTTGCTTAATTATTTTTATTCCATTAATATACATATTTGCTGTGGATGCCTCTTTGACTTGATGTTTCTTGTTATAGCAATGAGAGAAATATTTCAGACTTCTCCATCAAGGGTATTGGGGACCACCAAACTTGGATCCTGACATCACAATTTCTGAGGTGTTTATAGAGGGGATAGAAATAGTGTTATTCTCTATAAGAAAACAAAGATGGGAGATCAGTTGGATTGAATTAAGTATATATAGAGGACATTCCTAATGAAGGTTTTACATTTGTGAAGGCACTGAATGCCTAATTTATATGTTATCTAAAGGAAGATACCAACTGCAAGGAGAAGAAAATTGGACCTTACATACATATATATATGTATACATATGCATGTATACATATGTATATACATTAAAATATGACTCAGAGAATATCAATAACTCCTGACCTAAAGTCCTACACTTCCATCTATTGGAAATCTTTGTCAGAGTCATCTATTGATTGAGGGCAACTTCAATAAGGATATTAGTAGAGAACAAGCAGATTTTTTACCAGTGGTATTCAACAATGGACCATATATTTACAATCTTACAATTAGCTGAAAAACTTAATGAATGTGAGATTCCATTATGCTTTTTGTTTGTTAATTAAAAAAAGAAAAAAAGAACCCAACCCATGTGATTTGGTAAAACAAAAGGCTACTTTTTCAGGAAAGACATAAAACAAAAAATAAAATGCCAAAGTTATTAATTATCAAAATGCAGATGATTCAATGTAAAGTCCAGGTCAAGTAGGGATTCCCTCTTGATAGTGAAGTCCTCTAGACATTCTTATTTATGGATGACATTGTACTGATCATATCAAGATCTAGAACACTGCAGAATCACCTGGAAGAAATCAGTGATCACTTAAAAGTGTGAGTCCTGTCCATTCACATAGAAAAGACTACATGGATAAAGAATATCTATGGCCCACATTTCAATGTTCACCTGGAGATGGCCAATATCATATATATCTAGGACCAGAGTTGAAAAGAGGAGAAAAGGCTGGATTCCTCTGGGAAAATTACAAAGCTCTTTAATTTTCCCAAAGTTTGAAAGCAAAGGTTTTCTCCTTTCAATATTAATATTTTACAAATGTTTCTAACTGGCAGAAGACAAGAGTATCACACAGAGGGCAACATAAAGGTACTTGGTGGGTGTGAGCAGGCTGCAACATCTGCCCAGTGAGAAATTTTAAAGGAGAATAAGAGTAAAAGGATGTGCTCAAAAAATGATACAATAGAAAGAGAATATTGTCTGATCATTTGGCAAGAGTAAGGGATGACAAGTGTGATCATAATAATGTCTAGAATTATTTAGCTTTTTAAGATTTGCAAAAAGCTTACACATGTTATTTCATTTGATCTTCACTGCGACCCTGTGAGGTAAATATTATCATGATCTTATTTTACAGATAGGTAAACTGATTCAAACAAAGGTTAAGTGAGTTGCTCAGGGTCACATAGCTAGTAAGTATCTGAGGCAGGATTTGAACTCCAGTTTTCCTCACTCTAAGTCTAACACTCTGTTCATTATCTCACCTAGCTGCCAACCTCGCTGTGTACAACCAGATGCTCCTTTGATCACTTCATGATGTCAGGAAAAAGAGCTGAAGGTCTCTAGCATGTTGAGTGACCTCCTATGGCAAACTTTTAAGACAATACAGACAAAAGTCACTTAAGATGGGAAGTTCTGGATGGCTTGGAGAGAATTCCTGAAGTGATAAAAGTATAAAGCAATATGAGTATTTGAGGACATTTGTTAGTAAGACCAGCTGGCAGACAGACTACATGCTATCTCTGGATAGTTCCCTTTTTGATCTGAGAAAGGCAGTTCATAATTGTATCTTAATCCCACAGTGCATAAACAGAAAAGACAAATCAGGGCCCTGGTTCTATACTTCTCTTTCCCTAAACACATACACATATGACTAACCCCTTAGGTTCCAAATATTAGGAAAAGAACCCCATTATGTTACACCAACTCACACATGGATGCATAATAGTTAGATGACAGTGAGGAGAGTGGATTTCAAATCAAGAGGAGCTGAGTTTGAATATTATCTAAGATACATACTTCAGTTTCCTTGTCTATAAAATGGTTATAATAACAGCACCTAATTCCCAAGGTGGTTGTGAGGATCAAATAAGATAACATTCAAAATGCTTTACAAACCTTAAAGTACCTTATAAATTATAGCTATAATAACAATACATTGACAACACCCTCCTCCCGCCAATACCTACTTCCAAACTCAATGCATCATCTATGTAATGAAGGCAATGGCAAATAAGAGAATAGCGGTCAAACTGATATAAAGTATGTGTGTGTGGGAATTCTATGTACCCTGAGACTGCTTCATTAACTATGAAGTTCTGGAAGAAATCTTGACATACTAGCAAAATGAACTCTGCTGCTACTTAGGATTATCATAGCAACTTGGCTGGTATATCAAAACTGCTCCTATGAATCCAAGAAAAACATCAATGGTATAAGGTTGCAAACTGGCCGTACTTAAAAATATCATAGATGATCAGCTTGACATAGAAGACAGTGGAGTGAATTTCTAACCTCATGCTTTGGTACTGCAAAAAAAAAAATACCATTATCTCGTTTACTGGAAATGCTTTGGTGCAGATGGAATGGATGACTAAAGTGGACAAACCACAAGTGTACATAAAATGTTCTGAAGCCATGAATACATTTCTTATGTATAAGTATTATTTCATAAGAAAATTAGGAGCATCTCATCAGTTATTTGCAAAGACTTCATATTTCTTTTTGTTAATGGCATCCTTTTTTGACTGGTTTGTAGTAATCATTAAAATAACAATAACAGCAGCAATCACCACCACCTTATCCTTAGTCCTAACTTAAATATCAAAAGGATGAAATCTAGGATTTATTTTTTTTAAAGAGTTTACTGGAAATGTTCACTTAAATCAAATTCCAAATATGATACTCAATAATGAATCACTATCCCAAATAATTTTGAAAAGAAGATACTTAGATTGGAATCCTGAAAAGCCCTTTTTTGAGTTTGATGACATAACTCCAACTAACAAACCAAACCAAAACAATCAAAATTTGACATTTACTATAATTGCCATGAATGAATGGGCTCTCTTACAGTATTCAGCAGAAGTGTAAAAACATTTAAAGATCTGTACAAAGCAGCTTTTAAGGCAGCCATTGCATCAGTGAAATCCATAGGAGGAAAGGGGAAGCTATCAAGGAATACCTTTAAGGATAGGAGTCCAACACCACCATGTCAAAAACGACTTGGGAAAGTTATGAAAGTTCTGTGAAAAGGCATTAAGACATTTTATCAATATTTAGCTGGTAAATGAGGTGGAAAACTTGAATGGCCAATTGCCCAATTAATGTGTGTGTGTGTGTGTGTGTGTGTGTGTGTGTGTGTGTGTGTGTGTGAGAGAGAGAGAGAGAGAGAGAGAGAGAGAGAGAGAGAGAGAGAGAGAGAGAGAGTGAGGGAGGGAACGAGGGAGGGGGGAATATGAGGGAGGTAGAGAGACAGAAAGAAAGAGAGATGGAGGAATGAAGGAAGGAATGGAGGGAGGTAGGGAGAGAGATAGAGAGGGAAGGAAGAGAGAGGGAGAAAGAGAGAGGGAGGGAGGGAAGAAGGAAGGGGGAGAGAGAGGGAGGGA
>JAJPUD010001504.1:380286-428831 GCA_023553655.1 Myrmecobius fasciatus | reverse complement strand
TATTATTTGTAGAATCTTTTTGTCATTTAATCTCTCTGAATTTAAGTTCCCTATTCTTCAAAATAGAGACAATATTTGTAGAATGTTTTACAAAGTTTTTTTTAAGAGAATTGAACGATATAAAATCTATAAAGATCTTAGTAAACTTTCAACTTAGCACAGAGCCTGCCACATAATAAGTACTTAATTCTGGTTTGTTTATGTTGCATTGCCTTAAAGTGCTACGTGAATGTCATCTATAATTTTTTATCAAATATACCAAGAAGATGATAATAGGCAATGTAATGAATATTTTCATGGTTTTTTTGAGATTTTATTACATAACAGATAAATCTGGTGCACAATGATGCGCATACATATTACCAAATGGATTTCTAATCAATAGAAAAGACTCTGAGAAGTCATTGACTATAAACCTAACTATTTTTCTTGTTCCCTTCATTCAAATAACCCGTGTCCTTCTAGTGGAAAACTGTTTTATAGCTATTCAATCAAGGCTATATGGTTTTCTATTTGTTGGATATGGTCACTTATTTTTACTTTATAAGAAATCAGCCTGAGTTTCAAGTAGCCAAATTGTTTTAACACAGCCAAAGCAATGGAAACTTATTAACACAGTATTCAATTCTTTGATAAATGGAAGGTAAACTATTTCTGAACAAACTTGTCAATTTTAGGAGTACAGTTTTAGGAACCAGAGGTATATCTTGTCCTTGTTCAAAAGTTCTCTCCTAATTAAACCAAACAGTCAGGTAGACAAAAAAGAAATAGGAAAAGAAAAAAATTTTTCCCCCTACAGTTCGGTTTTGTTGGAACATGGGAGGTGAGAGGGCAGCCAGAAATAATTTGCTGTTCATCTCCCAGGTTAGACAAGAATAGCATAATTTAAGGAATAAGCACTAATTAGCTAATGAACTGCTACAGTTGTATGTCCTGAAGAGCTTAGCTTCAGGGCAAGTTGTAATGTTTAGCAGGCAGTGCAAAGAAGCAGATGCCAGAGGGACTTGCTAAAAAATTAACCTCCAAAACTGATCATTGGACATTATAAAATAACTGAGTCAATATCGAATAGCTGTGGAGAAAAAAACACCAAGAAATTAATAACCCTTGTGGAACACAGGTATTTATTTGAAATAAAGTAGTTCTAAAGGATTTCAGACTGAAGAAATGAAAATTCAGACTTAAGAACTGAAACTATTATTAATAATTTTAAAAATAACTTTTTCAGTAGTGGTGTGTCTATTATCCTTAACTGAAAATATGCAAAAATAATCTTGTGGCAAAAGAGAATGAGCAAAAATATTTTTACAGAGGGTTATGTTTCCTAAAAATCTAACCTCTGAGTAGGTGGAGTGTTGCATGATAATGAAAAAGAATAATTAGCAATATAATTATTCTTTGTTATTTCAAATAAATAAATAAACTAGTTGTTTATTTGACTAGAATCTTTTCCTTGATTACAAACCATTAATGGCCATTAATCCATGAAATTAGGCTTTCATTTTTCAAAATATGGTTCTTCCTCATAAGTATTATATTTCTTATGAGAAAGCCAAACTCAGTTAAGAGTTTCATATATTTGATCACTGAAGAGTGAGCAGGCTATAAAGTGTAATTCAAAAAGTTAACAGTTATTCTTAGAAGCTAAACCACTCATTAATTGATGAATTTTTAATTATTCTTCCCTGATATTGATATTACCTATTATTCTTTAGCTTATTACATTTGAATATATGAATGTACATACATATATTTAATTCAACTCAACAAATCTTTATTTGTTGGCAGATATTGTGTTTAGGTACCAAAGATATAAACATATAAAACAATAAATGCATTAAATATTCTGTCCTTAATGATCTTACAATCCTCTAAAGGATATGTAATATGCATGTAAATAATTAGATCTACGATAGAATATAATGGGGCACCAGGGATATTCAAATAAAATGCTCAAAGACTAAAAGATCACTTTTGGAGAAGGTGGGAATATAATTAAGCAAGCATGATAGAGGGTACCTGATTAGAACAAATTTTTCATGTTCAGAATTTTATAATTTGCTCCCACATTGTCTTCCTTCATTGGCATCATCTTATCATTCAATCTCAGATAATTCACTATGATTTTGATACATTTTTCATCAACATCTTTCATCTAAGCAGTGAACTGAAGGAAGTTGCAAGAAAGTGTATTCAAGGCTAAAGGAGGAAATGAAGGAAAATCCAAAGGGGCTCATTTATTGTAGGCAAATACTAATGATGTTGGGAGCAAGGAGGCTAGTGATAAAATAAGTTGCAAGTTTCAAGATTTGGGTTGTCTAAGCAAATTTAGAAATCCAATTAAATATAACAAAGTTTGTCTAGACTTTAATGTTATGCCATAATGGGCATAATACAACATGGATTTAATGTGGCCTCTTGCTGTGACAAAGAGGTAAACATAATGCCAGTTGCCTTAATTTCACTGAAGACACTTTTCAGAATAATCAAAATTGTTGATTCATAATATTTGTTTATTAAGGAGAAGGCTTGACATTTTTTTTCTTTTTTGTATCAATTGTAAAATGTCTGATTTTTTATAAAATATGTATTTATTGAATAATATTTTGGTTCCATCTATTGATTTGCTAACATGGGTGAAATATATGTACAGTTTTATACATCTCAATCAAATATAGATTTGTTGCTTTTTCCTTTTACCTCCTTTGCCATATGGAATTTCAAAGTGTTGTATAGTCCTTAATTAACAAAGACAATCCATTTTAAAGAAGCTCCTTACAATGCAGTAGAACTAATAATGATCTTGATAATGACAGCAATGCGAAATAGTAAGATTTTGAAGATCAAATTTTCTATTCAGCTCTGGTCTTTTCATCAGAAATAAATGAAATTCACCTGTTTCATTGAATGTCTATTTTTTTCTCCTGAAAGATGATGTTCAATTTTGCTGGATAGTTGATTCTTTGCCTTTTCGAATATCAGATTTCATGCCCTTTGATCCTTTAAAGTGGAAGCTGCTAGGTTCTGGGTAATCTTGATTGTGGCTGCTCCATATTTGAATTGCTTCCTTCTGGCTGATTGCAATATTTTCTCGTTGATTTGATAATTCTGAAATTTAGCTACAATGTTCCTTGGAGTTTTCATATTAGGGTCTCAGGAAGTGATCAGTGAATTCTTTCAATGGCTCTTTTATGCTCTGGTTCTAGAACATCGAGGCAGTTTTCCTTGATGATTTCCTGAAAGATGATGTTAAGGATCTTTTTTTCATCATAATTTTCAGGAAATCCAATAATTCTTAGATTGTCTCTCCTAGATCTTTTTTCCAGGTCAGTTAAGATATTTTACATTTTCTTTTTTTTTTCTTTTTGGTTTTATTTGACTGATTCTTGAAGTCTCATTGAGTCATTCACTTCCATTTGTTCAATTCTAATTTTTTGTGAATTATTTTCTTCAGTTAGCTTTTTTATCTCCTTTTGCATTTAGCTAATTGAACTTTTAAAATGGATTGTTCATTGCATTTTTTTTTCATTTCACAAAATTCTGTTTTTCATCAAAATGATTTCTTTTTCATATCTACTTTGTAAGGAGTTATATGCTTTTTCCATTTCATCAAATCTATTTTGTAAGAAGTACCTTTTCCATTTCATTAAATCTATTTTAAGGAGTTTCCTTTAGATAATTTCTGTTTTTCCTTTTCCAAACTCTCTTGCCAAGTTCTCATTTCCTTTCCTATTTTTCTTCTAACTCTCTTTTAAGATCTTTTTCAGTTTCTTCCAAGAGAGCCTTGTAAAATGGGGACCACCTCATATCACTCTTTGGAAGTTCATCTGGAGATGATTTGTCTTTAGGATCCTTAGGGTTTGAGGTCTTTCTCCATAAGAGCTATATGTTTCTTTTTGCTTTTTTGCTCATTTTTAAAAAGGTTTAGTTCTGCTCTTAAGGCAAAGGGGCAACAGCTTCTTTAGGTTGCTCTTGGGCTGGTACTGCTGACTGGCTTCCAGTGCTTGGTAGGTGCAGCCAGGTCCCATGTTTTTCTGGCCTTCAGAGGCTTTTTGTATTTGTTTTGTTTTTTCATAGCTAATCTGCCTATCCATTGGCTTGTAACTAGGACAGAGTAGCCTAAGAGCCCCCCAGGAGATTCCCCAGTGTGGGATAAGCCCTGTCCTGTCTCCCTGCTCTGAGTTTGCTCTTAGCAGCCTCTCCCTCTGCCCAATTGAAATAGATCTTTTCTGAAGTTCTTCCAAAGTATCTTCTGGAAATTTGCTAGACTCCAAATATTTATGGGCTCTGTCACTCCCAAACCAGTTCAGAGTCTTGATCTGGTTTTGATCTGAGAGACACTAGGAGAAGCTCAGATAGACATGTCTCCTCTCCACCATCTTGGCTCCACCCTGAAATATTTAAGTTTTAAAGCAAATACAACATTTTATTCATTCATCAAATAATCATTTATGAAGCATCTGTTATGTGGGAGGAATTAAGATATGAAGACATAAATGAAACATTTCTTTAAAGACAGTTTACTGTAGGTAATATAAAATATCCTTTCTCATATTTTACAGATGAAGAAACTGAAGCACAAAAATATTGAAGTGCTTTTACATATTAGGAAACTGAATCAAAAAAGTGTTAGCAACTTACCTAAAACTACATGGCTATTAATCCTAGAGTGCCAGAATCTGAGTTAGAAGAGGCATTTAGAGTTATATACTGAAGAAATTTCCCTTTCCCTAACCATGACAATAAATGATTCTTAGCATTTGTTTAGAGACCTTAATGAGGAGGAACCTGCTACCTCCCAAAGTGACCTACTCTTCTTTTGAATCTTCTAATTATTAAAAGATTTACTTAACTCAAACCTAAATTGACCTCCTTATAATTTCAACCTACTGTTTTTTCTACACTTTCCTCTTTATCCTGATACTTAAATATAGCAATGGTGTCTGTCCTAAGTTTTTTTTTTTCTGTTCTAGGCTAAATAAACTCAGATTTGTTTTTTGTTTTTTTTTTTTTTTGTTGTTGTTGTTTGTTTGTTTTGTTTTGTTTTCATTTAATCTCAAATGGAATGACCTTAGGGACCTTTCATCTACTAGTAAAAGTAGATGACTGGCTCTATGGTCAAAAATGTACTTAAGTCTCACTTTTCAGTTAACTTTGTAGTATTATCCTTTCCCCTTATTACTTTCTGAAGTGTAGACAATTGATAAAATAATAAATCAAGCCCTGATTTATAGTCTTTGATTTCCAAAGTGCAAATGCTCTCACAGAAAATCTGGTTCCATCTGGTTCCAGCATAGCCCTGTTTATCCCTCATTATGCCCTAGTTGTCTTTCCTGGAAGATTCTGCCATATATTAGCATATGCCTTAAACTAGTTTCCAGAATTCTTGTGTTGTTCATTTGCTTCAGTGATGTCTGACTCTTCATGAATCCGTTTGGGGTCAAAAAAACTATTCACAAAGATACCAGAGTGATTTGCCATTTCCATTTCCAATTCATTTTATAGATATTTTACATTTATTCATATTTTCTCATACTTTATTCACAAGGAAAATGAGACAAGCAGGATTAAGAGATTTGTTCAGGCTCATACAGCTAGTATGTGTTTGAAGCCAGATTTGAACTCAAGGATTAAGACTTTCTGACTTTTTCTGGTACCCTAACTACTGTGCTACCTTGCTGCTCCTGAAATAGCCCTATAGCTATGACATGACCAGGATAAAGTACAGAGGGACTCTGATCTCTTTACTCTTGAATTCTATACTTCTCAATGCAGCCTGAAGTATTAACTTTCTAGGTTGACTAATAATAATAATATACATTTACATGTCCCTTTAAACTCTGCATAGTTTATAATGCTTATCACATACAAAACACTTAACAAGTGCTTATTGACTACCTGATTCTCTGAGTTAGATATTACAAATTTCATTATTTCCATCTTATAAATGAGGTAACTGAAGGTCAGAGGTTAAGTGACTTGTTCATGGTCACAAATCTAGTATATGTCAAATGGAGGCTTCAATTGCTGGTTTTCCTGAGTGCAAATTTAGCAGCATTAATCTACTAGGAACACATATTTTTGTGTCCCAAAAGTCTCAGTGCAATTTAAATCTACTAAAGTTGAACTGCTCTGATTGCAATAAAAGTACATTGAGACTTTTGGGACACACTGTGGTAGAGAATAAGCTGCTTCTCCATATCACACTGTTGACTGAGCTTACAGGATGCTATGTTTCCTAAATCTGTTTTCCCTCCTCAAAAAACTGTGGTCTAGCCATGACTTTTCCACTTGTATGATTTTCCAGAAATCAACATTCTGGAAATCTCTTCTATGCCATCTTCATCATCTTTAGAACACTGATTTCTTCTTTTTTAAAAAAAATTAAGGCTTTTTATTTTCAAAACATATGCATGGATAATTTTCCAACATTAACCCTTGCAAAACTTTGTATTTCAATTTTTCCCCATGTTCCCCCACACTCTCCCCTAGATAGCTAGTAATTCAATATATGTTAAATATAAGTAAAAATATATGTTAAATCCAATATAAGCACACATACTTATTCAATTATCTTGCTGCATAAGAAAAATCAAATCAAAAAGGAAAAAAAAATGAGAAAGAAAATAAAATGCAAGCAACCAACAAAAAAAGCAACCAACAAATAGTTTTGCACATGTGGATCCCTTTACCTCCTTTAAGATCTCTTTGGGATATAAGATATAATTTGGAACTATTTTCAAAAAGTTATTAAACTGCTGGATCAAAGGGTATGCACAGCTTGATAACTTTTTGAAAATAGTTCCAAATTGCTCTTCAGAATGGTTGGGTCAGTTCACAACTCCACCAACAAACAATATATTAGTGTTTCAGTTTTCCCACATCCCCTCCAACATTCGTCATTATCTTTTTCTGTCATTTTAGCCAGTCTGAGAGGTATATAGTAGTACTTCAGAGTTGTCTTAATTTGCATTTCGCTGATCAATAGTGATTTAGAGTACTTTTTCATCTGACTAGAAATAGTTTTAATTTCTTCATTGAAAATTGCCTGTTCGTATCCTTTGATCATTTATCAATTGGAGAGTGGCTTGAATACTTATAAATTTGAGCCAATTCTCCATATATTTTAGAAATGAGGCCTTTATGATAACCTTTGAGTGTAAAAATGTTTTCCCAGTTTATTGCTTCCCTTCTAATCTTGTCTGCATTAGTTTTGTTTGTACAAAAACTTTTTGACTTATTATAATCAAAATTATTTTGTGTTCAATAATGAACTCCAATTCTTCTTTGGTCACAAATTCCTTCCTTTTCCGCAGATCTGATAGGTAAACTATCTTTGTTCTTCTAATTTGCTTATAATATCACTCTTTATGTCAAAATCATGATCCCATTTTGACCTTATCTTAGTATTCAGTGTTAGCTGTGGATCAATGGCAAGTTGCTGCTATACTAGTTTCCAATTTTCCTACAAGTTTTTGTCAAATAGTGAGTTTTTATCCCAAAAGCTGGAATCTTTGGGTCTGTCAAACACTAGATTATTATAGTCATTGACTATTCTGTGAACCTAACCTATTCCACTGATTGACTATGCTAGTACCATTTAGTTTTGATGACCACTGCTTTGTAATATAATTTTAGGTCTAGCACAGATAGGCCACTTTCATTTGCATTTTTTTTCATTAATTCCCTTGAAATTCTTGACCTTAGGACAATGATTTCTTTAACAGTGTGGAAGTCTTGCTATGAAAATTCCCTCCACTAATGCATACCATCTGTAATTAAGAATCCTAAAGACTTGCTTCCTAGTACTGTTGGTGTTATTATACCTAGATCATTCAGCTAGTATATATTAGATGCAAGAAATGATCCCAAGACTAGTCTGTGTCATACTTTTGTTCACAGCACTTTATGTTCATCACTATTCAACATGATACTATTTGATTCAGCTCAAAATTCTGGCCTATCCAGGTCTTCTTGAATCCTGACTGTAAAATTTAGTTAGCCTTCCTTGTTTTGAAAAGTGGGTATGCATGTTATCTATGTCTCTATCCAAGTGGCAGAGAGAGTGAATCTAAACTTTAACTTACAATCATATGCTAGCAAAAAAAATCTTCAATAAAATAATACGCAAACTTAATATCATATCTTAAGCATAAGTCCAGAGAGGACATCTATATTGGGAGAAAATACAATTGCATATTGATCAGTTTAGATATAGAGTCCACCTTCCCTACTTGTAATTTTTTATGATCAGCTTTAAATAATGTCTTTTTTTCTGAATAATTCTGGAGACATTGAAATGATTAAATGGTCTTCTCTCTGTCTTCCTTGGTTTGTTTATCACCATCCCTCCTTAGTTTATTCTTCTTCTGAATTAATTTGATTAATTTCACCCTTTTTTATATCTTTGTTATGTTTTTCAATTTTTTCATTTCTTTTTTCTTTTCCCTTTCCTCTTTCTCATCGTTTTTGTGCTAAAGGAATAATTCTATTCTCCAAATACATTTGCACATTTCCATTTTTTTAAATAATAAAGCTAGAGACCAGTAGACTTTGAAAGTGGGTTCTAGGTGGGTTATTTATCAACTGTGCATACTGCATTTCTTTAATCTAGTTAGCTATTTGGCATATAAAGATATACAGTGTGTAGTCAGTGGATAATGCAGTTATAAATATTCTACATAAGATTTTCCATATTAATATGGGTTGAAAGAACATGCTGGAAGGACCTGAGATTCCCTTTTTAATCTCAGCTTAGAATAGAATTAGAAGCAATGAGCACTAGCTATAACATGTGAGACTTTGGTTAGGTATTAAAATAATTTCCTGATTATAAAGTTTGTTAAGATTGGAATAATTTACCAAGAAAAATTACTTCCATTGAGATATTTAAATATAAGAGAAATTCTTCTGTGGGATATAACAAATTGTATGACTTCTTAAGTCTATATAATCTTGCATAAATAACACTTTTAGGTCTTTTTTTTTCTTAACCTATGAAATGAAAGGATAGGATGAGATAAATTCTCTTCTAGTGCTGATAGTCTATGAGTCTATGGACAAATTCATATATGCATATGTGTAACCACATGTGTGCATATTTCTCTTTCTAGCCTTTTCTTTTTAGGATTTTTTTAATGATTGATTTATTTAAGAGTCTTCTACCTGGATCCCTTCTCCCAATAATATTACGGTAATAGGAGATCTAGGGCATCTAGGTAGTGCTATAGTGCACAGAATGCCAGATCATGAGTTCAAATCTGATCTCAGACACTTCCTAGTTGTGTGACCCTGGGGAAGTCACCTAACCCTGTTTCCTTCAGTTTTCCCATCTGTAAAAATGAGCTGGAGAAGAAAATGGTAAAACCCTCCAGTATCTTTGCCAAGAAAACCCCAAATGGGATCACAAGAAGTCAGACACAAATGACAATGACTGAACAAAATAAGAGCCTTCTGCTTTTCTCTAATTCTTTGTTTTCTTTTATTGGATTTAATATAATATACATCCCTCAATCTGAACTCTCAGTATGTAACGTGTTTCATCCTCAGTCCTCTGGAATTGTTGTTGGTCATTGTTTTGATCAAAGTTACTAAATCTTTCAAAGTTCCGCATTCACTTTTGATGTAACTATATTTCAACAATGAAAATTGGAAGAAGCATAGGGCATACTTGATGGGGTACTGCCCTAGGAGGTGGAAAGTATGGGTTTGATGGGATTTTCAATCTTCACTCACCACCTTCTTCTTCCAGAATCCATGTTTACAAGTTATCTCTGAATTCAACCTAATTCACATTAATCATTATTTCCCTTTCAAGAGATGAGAGGTAGAAGAAATGGCTAAAGATTTCCCATCAGAGTCAGGAAGACTTAAATTTGAGTCTAGTAAAAGAAAAAAAAAATACTCTTTATTAATGGATTTTAGAATATTGCCAGGAACCAAAGTTAAATTAACTTTCTCATATTTAAAAGATCTTATTTTATTCTCCCATTTGAAAATTGAATTATCATTTTGTCCATTTCCAGGCATCTGAGCATTTTTTACTGATTCTCTTCCCAAATGGCATCTTCTGTGAATTATTGGGAACTTCCACTGTCATTCTTCTTTTTATGCCATATTTCTCTTTTTGATATCTGACTTAGTAGTTGTATGTGGGTTGTTTTTCTCCTCTCCTCCTCATCATCATTATTATTATTTTTAGTGACTGGTGTCAGCTGATCTCTTATATATCTATCTCTTTTCTAGATCTACCACCTATAATTCTGTTACTCTGCTGTTAAGATACAAGGGGACAAGGCAGTGTATTGTGAACAAAGTGCTTTCTAATAGTCAGTGTAGTAGAGCTCAAAAGGCCATTGCCTTTGTAGTCAGTGGTACTGGATTCAAAATTTGTACAACCTTACAAAAGTCAAATAATCGCTTTTGGCCAGCTTTCTCCACTGTAAAATGAGATTAATAGACTAGATGTCCTATAGGTCACCCCCAGCTCTAGATCTAGGATTCTAATATTTGCTAAGTATAGCCAAGTTCAGTCCTAAATATTTCAGCTATGAAATGATCCCATGGAAACTGATTTTCTATATGTGGAAAAATGTTTATATAGAGTCAAACCCATACTGTTTTCTGAAGGTAATTGTATGGCATCCTTGAAAAAAGGTCCATACTATTCATGATCCACGCTTCTTTACCCATTACTTTTATTTTTCTTTTAGTCCATATGGGATCCATGAAATCACAGAACCATAAACAATGGGAACATTTCTAAATAAAACCCACCCCCCTTTTTGTGCAGACTTCCAGTCATTCTCCCTGTGCTGTGACATTACCAAAATAGCAAGTTTCAGGAATTAAACAGCATGGGTCAAAGGGAATGGATGCAGTCCTTCTAGGTAGGAAATTTTTTGGCTCCTCGCACCCTGATGCTTCAGAAGTGCTTCTGAGAATCAGCCAGTGACAACACATTGACTATAAAATGTCCGTATGCTAAAATAGATCCACCCAGCAAAGCCTCTCTTGGTCTTATCTTTTCATCTGAACAATTAAGCAGCTGTTTTCTTATCAGGATGTTTCCCCCTCTTTCCTAGTATTGTGGAAGAAAAAGAAACCTGAGTTTATAAACCATCCCCAAGCTGTATAATGGGAGGACTATGAGCCTTGCATTAAAAATACTGATTTCAGATGGGTTTCTAGGGCTTTATACATGAGTGAATAAGATACTGAGAGTCTTTCTTAAAAAAACAAAAACTTTTGTTTTCATATCACCTTCATTTCTGAATATATCCCTTGCTGCTCTGCTGTTCAGTCAACCATCCTTTATAACAAAGTTTTGCTGTTCTTTAAGAAAAGAGAGCAATTTGGCAAATAATACACAAACTGAATCTGAACATATGCAATAGTCTAAAACTTAACTCTAATCAATGCAATGAACAAAGAGAATTCTAAGGACTGATGAAACAAGCTCCTCTCCCTGTCTTTCCTCCCCCCCCCACCCCAATCCTGTTGTAACTGTTTGTTGAGTTGTACCTGTCTCTTTGTGACTCCATTTGGGCTTTTCTTGGCAAAAATCCAGGAGTGGTTTGCCATTTCTTTTTCCATCTCATTTTACAAATAAGGAAACTAAAGAAAATAGGGTGAGTGACTTACCAGGATCACACAGAAAGTAAAAGTCAGAAACTAGATTTAAATTCAGGAAGACACATTTTCCTGCCTCTAGACCCAGAACTGTGTCCACTGTGCCACCTATAAATTCAAGATGAGAATGAGACATTCATTTTCATACATAGCCACTTAGGATTTTGGTTTGCTTGAACATGCATATGTGTTATAAAGATTTTTTTAACAGGGGGTAAATGTGGGATGAGAGAAAATAAGTGCTTGTTAGTAAAAATAAAATATAAAATGAAAAGAAAAATAGAATGATATTATACATTCTTAGTCCTTCACATCTGCAAATTATGGGAGGTACATTTTCTCAATTCATACAGAGGGCCAGTTGGAGTCATTATAATCACACAGTTTTCATTTTGTTTTGTTTCATCTTTCTTTCCATTTACATTGTTATATTCATTGTACCTAGTTTTCCTGTTTCTGTTTAATTCCCTCAAGGTCACTTGATATTACACTTCCCAGGCTTCTCTGTATTCTTCATATTCATTCTTTTAATTAGATAGTACAAAAATAGTACTTAAATTTGCATTTACTCATCTAAAAATTTTTATTTTTAATGTAGATTTGGAGCTAGAATTAAGACAAAGAGGTCCCTCCCTGTCCTCTCCCCCTTCCCTTTCCTTTCCCTCTTTCTTTCTCTCTTCCCTTCTTTCTTCCTCTCCCCCTTCTCCCCCTTCCTCTCTCTTCTTCTCCCCTTCCTCTTTCCCTTCTTCTCCCCTTCCTCTTCCCCTTCCTCTCCCCCCTCTCTCTTCTTCTCCCCTTCTTCTTCCCCTTCTTCTCCCCTTCCTCTTCCCCTTCCTCTCCCCTTCCTCTTCCCCTTCCTCTTCCCCTCCTCTCTCTCTTTCTCTCCCTCCCCCTCCCTTTTTCTCCCCCCTTTCCTTTCCCTCTCTTCATTTCTCCTATTAACAACATTTTTACCTGTTAATTATCAAGACAGTTAACAAAAAATAGGTATTATATTTACCCACCATGACTCCCTTAGCTCTAAATTCCCTTGCCCCTCACCAATTAAACAAACAAGATCTAGTGTTTCAATATTTGCTTGTTTTTTTCATATTATGACAGAATTTTAAGACATCTTTTCAACATGTAGTGTTCCGTCACATTGTCACATTACCCCTTTACTCCCATCCTCCCGTAAATAGTTGGAAGAAATATTGTTCTTTGTGAACCTCTCTTGGGAACACATGAAAGAAGGAAGGAATCAATAAAAGAGAGAATAGAGACAGAAGCGATAGCCAAGTCCCTGTAGCCAGGGTTTTTCTCCAGGATGTAGACATGAAAGCTTTCTTTCCTCTCCTGAGACGATCCTCCCTTTGGTACACCATACAGTGAGACTTCAAGTGGTTCCCCGAACAACAGTCTCAAGGGTCCCTTACTGCAGTGTCCCCTCACAGAATGACAAGCCCCCACTGCTGGGCTTGCCCTCCCCACACAATAATTTTGGCACCTAGAAAAAGTATTGCTTGGTTGGACCCTTTCTAAGATAAATTCTATCCATTTCCCAGTTTTATCTTAGCCTGGGCTACCCGTATTTACCTTCATTTTGTATCTGATTACATAAAAGCTGAATACAGAAGCCATAAAAGTCCCTTGAGCTGAGGGATCCTAAACCACCTAAACCTTTGAGAAACTATGGCCACCAACACAACCCTATCAGATGCTTGATTCAAGGTCACCCTCTCCCCAGTCCTCCTGGGAAATCCTTATACCAGCACAGTTAATTACTCTAACAGCCAAGGAAATTATATTGGCCCGCCACTGGCCTAGTGAGATGAATATCTCCATTTCTTAGTCACAGGGGGATGTTAATGGTATTTTTATTAACTGGTGACCTGTTGACTGCTATTAGAATATAGATTGTATGCATAAACCAGGTCGGCTACTGTGGTATGATTACAGAGCAATTACTGTGTCAGCCACTGGGCTTCTAATCAGGACTGGCAAAGAGTTTTTGCAAGCCTGAGAACTTTTTGTTGTTTTTTTGTTTTTTTTTGGAGTCCTGGAAGAAGAAACAGAATTTGATCAAAGTTTATATTGTCTCTTTGCATCTTTCTGAAATTGAAATGTGTGATTTCTATGATTAGAATGAAGAACAAAGTCAGAAGATAAGGAAGAGGAGCCAAGAGAGGATGGATGATAATTCTTAAGAAATTTAAATTATGTAGTTCAAGGGTGAAATCTTTTCTAGTTGGAATAGTTTTAATTTTTTATATATACACTTTGCCAGCTTTTCTAATTATGCTGTTATCCATAGAATCGAGTGGCAAGGTTAGATTTCCATCCAGTTTTTAGCAGCACAAGTTCACATTACTCGAATATGCATGTAATATTTAATAAAATAATAGATGCTTCAGTCTCTCCTCTTCATATTCACATATGAAATGGTAATGCCATTAGGGTTGTTAGAAAAAAATAGCCTTCGTAGACGCTATTCTGACAATACTACTTTGCGTTCTGCAAGTGCATTATTTATTCTACAAATTGAATTATTTATAATCATAACCTTTTTTTCCCTATAGTTGAAGCAATGTTTTCTGCAAACCTTTTTAACTGCTGCCTTTGCATTTAGGCAGAAATCAGAAAGAACAAAATGGTACCATTAACACAGAAAATTACTGTAATAATTGATTTGACAGAAAGCTGAAAATACTATACCTGAAATCTTGCCAGAGATGCCCTTTTATCTTAATTTGGAAGACAAAAGTTCTTTGGATAAACTGGGAAAGAAATCACCCTTTGGGGTTCTTATCTCCATTAAGTGTCTAAATTGGTGAAGACAATCTAATTCCATGGGTGAACTTTTGAATGTACAGTTGCAAACCAGGTTTGAGAGTATAATAGAAAGAGATATTGAAAGCATCAAGGTCTTCCCACTGAATCACTGCTGAAAAGATAAATGCATGCTCTTTGGTCTGGCAGCACTAGTGTCTTGTGGTTTCAAAATAATCATTATATGCATAACTTTGTATATAGCATTAAGTAGGGATCTTCATGGAGTTAAAACATCCCATTCTGTATACTCTTGTTCTGTGCAAACTGGTATAGTAGTCACACTGAATTATTTATATCCTAATAGGATAATTGTATTTTTCCAAATCACTTACAATGTTGAACTTTTCTTAGAGCAGGTTTAGTGATATTCTTTCAGAGATGATAGGCAACTGACACAAGAATGGTGGGTCATTTACACATCGTTCTGACTTGTCCCAGTGAAAAGTAGTTTAAAACAAAGTATGATTTGTGGAACTCTTGGGAGCTCAAAACTCTTTCAGACTGTCCTCAAAATCAAAACAATTATCACAATAATTAACTACAATTTTTGAATGACATAGGCTCAATTTTTTAAAAAAATACCTTTTGCTTAATACATTTTCTAAAAACATTTTATTTTTTCCTCTTAGCTAAGCTGGGTAAGAAAACAAAATTGAATGATATTGAAGAAAAGAGGTGGGGAAGCTGTTAGAATGTATGGGTTTTGCTCTGGCTCTGCAGACAGAAGGAAAAAATATTTATTGAATATCTACTATGTATCAGGTGCCATGCTAAATGCTTAAAAATACTAACTTATTTGTTACTCCTAATAAGCCTGGACTGTAGGTGTTATTTATTATGCCCATTTTACAGCTGAGAAAACTGAAGACAAGTTAAGTGATTTGTCCAATATCACACAGCTAGCATGTTTCTGAGGCTGGATTTGAGAGTTTTTTCCTGACTCCAGGTCCAGTACTTTGTCCACTGTGCTATCTTGCTGCCTTTGAGGCAAGAGTTTCATTTTTTCCTCATCAAAATATTTCCTACATGCAAACAAGCAGGGGCTTTCTTTTTGCTGGTTGAATTGAAATGAGAATTGCTTTCATTTCATCTCCTTTTATTTCTCTTCCCTATGCTCTGCTTTAAGTATTTATATGCAGTATATTAGCCAAAGGAAAAGAGAAAGGGAAGAAACTAAAGTTCAGGATAATTCGCAAATGTATAATTAACCCAACCCTAGCATAATGGTGTGGTGGGCTGAGTGCCAGATTTAAAATAATAATAATAATAACTCACAATTATATCACACTTTAAGGTTTACAACGCATTTCCTTCATAATAACCCTGGAAGAAGATGGCCTAAAATCAAACGTTTAGGCTTCTAATTCTCAGTATGATCTCTGGCAAATCACTTAACCTCTCATAATTGCTAAGCTGCCTGGCAGGGTTGTGAGGGTCAAATGAGATAATGGATATGAAAACAGTTTGTGAACTGTAAAATGTGATACAAATATGATGGATTATTATTATTATTAATCATGAGACAGAGCTTTAGTCAATCTAGCTTGCTGTATGATTTTGTTGAGTCACTTTTCCCTTGTGGGCTTCATTGATTTGATCTGAAGATCCCTGAGGTCCCTTCCAGCTTTGACACTAATATTCTAAGATTTGGTTTTATCCCTTTGACATTATAGATTCACTTTCATACTTAAACTGATCTCACTGAATCCTTGACCTCTAAATCACCTTGTCCTTCCTAGGTACTTCCTCTCTTCCTTAGTGGAGGAAAGGGAACTTGGAAACAAGCCAGATAAAACCATATACAATAAATCACCTAACTTTTCTGTGCTTCTTTCTAGATTTTCCTTTTTTCTCTGCTATATACTTTTACATTTCACTTTACCAGAACTATTCTCTACAATGACTTTGGCAATCTAAATGTACTTCTTTTTTCTGAGCACCTTGAGATTCCTTCCCACCCTAACCCCTCCCCAGTGCTCTTAACATTCATTACTGGACACCATCTATCCCCAATAACACTCAAGTTAAGTGAACTAACATTTGTTAAATACCTATTATGTCAGTGAGGCAGTCAGTCTTATTAATTAAGTCTTATTAATTAAGTCAGCACTTATTAAGTTCCTATTATGTGCCAGGCACAATTTTGAGTTCTAGGGATGCAACAAAACAAACGGAAAAACCAATTCCTGTTCTCAAGGAACTCATAGTCTATTGGGGAGACAATAATCAACTATATACAATTAAGATATATATAGGATAAATTAGAAATCATTTCAGAGAGGTGTTACTAAAGTGGACCAGGAATGGCTTCTTGCAGATGGTTAGTCAAGTGACACTAGAGAGAAGTCAGGAAAGGCAAGAGGAAGAAATGAGGGAGAGAGTTTCAGGTTTGGGGATCAGCCCATGAAAATACCTAGAGTCAAGAGATGGAATGTCTTTTGGGAGGAAGAGCAAGGAGACCATTGTCCTTGGAAAGCACAGTACATGGAGGGGAGGGAATAAGATTAGAAAGAACACAAGTTATGAATGACAACTAAAATGAAGATTTTCTATTTGATCATGGAAGTAATAGGAAATCCTGACAATCATTAGCTTTAAATGTTGGATATGTGGTTGAGCTGTGCATTTGTTGCCATCATCCTAGGACTATATAGGTAGAGAGTAGCTTCTAGGACTATATAGTTAGAGAGTAGCTTCAAGGAAAATGATCTTCATTTTCTGTTAATAAGACATGGTCTTAACGCCCCAAATTTTGAAATAATGGATTACATTGCTTAAAATGTGACATTCAGCAAGCCAATTAAATTAGTTCATCAGTACATGTATCTTGGACAGGCAATGCAGAAAAACAGTGAACAGATTCTACAGTTGAATCAGAGAAAGAGTAAGCTAGATTCCATTTAGGAAATGAAGAGTAAGCTAGATTCCATTTAGGAAATAGCTTAATGCTTACACTGGCCCCAAGTTACTCATGGACACAAAAATAATCTGTATAACAGCAGCATGAGAGAAACAAGGTGATATAGCAGACAGAGAACTTGCCTTGGAGCCAGGTTAATAGAGATTCAGCTTGTGCACCCTGAAACATATTGGCTTGGGACTCCAAGAATGCTCACAGTAGTCTGGGAAATTCTCTGAGAATATCAGTTGCAAAGGAGATACCTACTTGTATTAATAGAAAGAGTTTTCTTATCTAGAAATTCCCTATATTAAACAACCGGTCCAGATCCTATCTATATCCTTGTCCCTATCTCTAGCCTTATCCCTAATCTTATCTTCCTCCCTATCCTCATTCTTATCTCTGTCACTAACTCTTTACAATTAGGAATAATGTAGTGCCAAGATCTCTAAGCAGTCACAACTTCAGGTGACACAATGAGCAATGGAAGATGAAAGTGCCCCATATATTATAAACAGTGGTATATGCAAAAAGAGGCATCAGAAATGAGTGGAGCAGACTGTCTCAAGAATCAATTGTTTAAATTTCTATTTGAGTGGAAATTGAGGGGATTTCCAATGAATTGGGGAATGTGTATATGAATGCGATAGAATGCTATTGTATTATGAGAAATGATGAGCAGGCAGATTTCTGAAAACCCTGGAAAGACTTACATGAACTGATAGAGAGGGAAGTGACCAGGACCAAGAGAACATTGTACACAGTAACAGCAATATTTTGAAATGACCAACTTTTATAGATTTAGCTCTTCTCAGAAACACAGTAATATAAGACAAGTCCAAAAGGCTCTTGATGGAAAATGCTATCCACATCCAGAGAAAGAACTATGGAATCTGAATGTGGATCAAAGAATACTATTTTCAATTTTTTTTCTTGTGGTTTTTCCCTTTTGTCAGATTCTTCTTTCATGATATGATTAATTTGAAAATATGTTTAATATGATTATATATGTATAACTTATATAAGATTGCTTGCTGATTTAAAGAGGTAAAGAAGAGAAAAGGAGAAAAAAACTGGAACTCAAAATTTTATGAAAGTGAATGCTGAAAACTATTTTTATTCCAATTATTTCAGTATTGTGTAATTGGAAAAATAAAATATTTTTAAGTGGGAAAAGAAAAAAAATTCAATATGAGAATTTATACTGAGAAATCAGCCACAAAAGCTACAAATCAAGAATTGGTTTATTGTTTTCTTAATGGTCTAGACTTAAGAAAGTGTTGGATAAAATGCTAGCAATTCAGATTAAACTGAAAAGAGTAATTTATATATAAAATATGTGTTCATGTGCATGTGCATATGTGTGTGTGTGATATGTGTATGTTCCCTTCTCTCTTGAGAGCTGATTGTTAAAACATTTAAAAGCACATCTCTGCACAAAAGGTATGATAGACTATGATTAGAAATAGAAACAAAACAATCATTTTTAAAAGGCAAGATGTAATAGATAGACAATTCAAGTGTTGCACTGATACAGATACAGTATTAAAGAACCTGGAAGAAAACCTCTAGCAAGCTGGGTGTCTCGTTTATGGAGGATTTATGGGAAGAGAAACATCAGAATCACAGAGAATGAGATGTTATCCTTGTTTTGTGTCTGTTCCAAGAAGTAGACAAATTGATGAGGTCAAAGAAATACTCAATTATTAAATGATTAATATAATTGAGTAGAAATGGAGACATCATTTAACTCAATTCATTAACTCATATTTACGTTTATATACTGTCTGAAAAAAGTCTAACAGAGGTCTTTAAACAAACAAAAAAAGTTTGTTTCCTCAAACCAGGAAGCTCTAAATCAGAGAATATGGCAAAGTTTAGGTTTCTTATTTGCTCATAGGATCTAGAATTGGAAATGATTTTATAGTTCATTTAATTCAACTACTTCAGTTTACAGATGAAGAACTTAAAATCCTGAAGTTCTTTGTATGAATGTGAAAAGTGATGCTTCTAGGAAGGAAATTAGGAAGAGCTGGTTGGAAAATTTGAAAGAAACTAGACACAATTTTAATTCCTTTAACTCAGGTTCTTGTATGACTTCACTCTTTAGTTTAAATTTTATGAGTAAGCATAACATTATAAAGGCTCACATATGCATATAAATACAGGAACACAGTTCATGCTTTTTTGAATTTTCATGCAATTTTTGCTATTGGCACTAATAATTGAATGTTTAAAACAGTGAAAATTAACATTCAATTTAAATAAAAACTCCATGAGCCAGGTGGTGAATAGAAATGAAGTGCCCTCCTGACACAGCAAAAATTACCTTCCCATTCCCTGAAAGCAACTTAAAGCTGCAGCACCTTAATCATACCTCAGAGGTTACACTTATTAAATAATAAATGAACTTAAAATTTAAATGATGAAAGTGAATCCAATGTTGAAGAAATGAGTTGAGCAGTTGGACCTGGAGAAAGGTAACTCTGAACTGAAAGGATATGTGTGCGACAAGGTCCAGTAGTGCAAAACATTTTCCATCCAGTCCCCACAGTGCCTCCAACACCTGGCTTTAGATGAGGTTGTATGCTTGATGACAGGATGTTTATTTCCTTCCTATGATATTTCCAAGTAATAAAAATAAAATCTAGAATTTATGTAGTACTTTAACAATTATGAACAACTTTACACATCTAATCTCATTTTATCATCATAACCACCCACTCAGAGAGATGGTCTTATTATTTTCATTTTACAGATAAGGAAACTGAGTCTGAGAGAGGTTATGTGATCTTCCCAGCTATTATATGAGCAAGAATGAATTTAGGTCCTCCAAAATAAAAATCCAACATTCTATGCCCTGAAATGCTTAGTTTCCTCTAGGATCCAACTGTAACTAAAAATGTTTTTTATCTGAAATTCAAACCATGGATACCAACTATTGACAAAATGACATAATCTAACTTAATGTGGGAGTCATCAACTTTTCTTTACCCAGTCACAGCAAACTGTGGGAGCTGATGGTCCAAAGGTGGTACCTTTACCTTATTGTGGCCAGGTCTCCTGGAAGACCAGTTAAGGAGGAACCCAAAAATATCTTAAGGAGGTAAAGAGGGAAAGAGTATCCTTAACTCTTAATAGAGGTCTTCCTACCACATTGGTATCTTTATGCAAAGTCCACACAATTCTGAATTAGTTATATCTCTGATAAAAACAATCTCTTAAAATAGTGGTTCATGGGTTCTTAAACACCAGAAATTAGCTCAAGACATATACTTATTTAGCATTGATTCCAAATAGACTGCAAATATCGAAAAAGAGCTAATGAAAAAGGTAAGGAAGCCAGTAGTCCAACTCAGAATCTCAAACTCCAAATATCAGTTGTAATCCCAGGCCTCTATTGCATTTGCCAGCTTTATGCAAAGAATCCCCATTTGCCTGAATCCTACATTCTGCTGCTATTTTTTCTTTGTTCATCTGTTTACTGAATGTGCCCATTGCAAACTAGCTTCTGGGCATGCACATAAGCCACATAAAGTATGGGCAGGCTGTTCATTATTAAGGCTTACTGGTTCAAATTGTCAACTTGAAATCAAGATATGTACAAGTTATTTCAAGGAAATGTATACACTCTTTAGTAACTAGAATATACATTTATTTGGAAAAATAATATAATAATATAATGTTTGATAATGACACTTGATATAATCATAACATTATCAAGGAGGAAAACTAATCTAATGAAATGTTAATCAGGATTTTTAATCCTGAAATAGTATTCTTGCAATCAGAGTAAGGAGAAGAGATATAAAATATATTACTGAGGTAGAATCAAGAAGATTAGATAACTGATTGGAAGAGGAGTGAAGAAAAGCTTATGATTGGGAGGATGGTGGTGCCATTAACAAAAACAGAAAAAATAGTAGAAGGTGAAGCTCTTAGGATAAAGATGATTTTGATTTTGGATATGTTGAGTTTGAAGAACTGGGTAGATTTATAAAGAAAGAGTTATATAGTTAGCAGTTGGAAATACAAGGAGAGGTTGGTGAGAGTTTATGGTTAGAAATATAAATTTGGGAATAATATAGTGATATTTTAAGCCATGAAAATAAATCAAATTACCAAGGCAAAGAGTGTAGTCAATGAACTGAGTAGAAATTTAGTTCACACCTATGTTGAAGAATTAGGAGTAAGATAAGTTAATAGGAAGTTGAGGGAATAGAGAATAAAGAAAGGTTAGCTAGGTATATTGGAGTCTATAGGAAATAAAAAAATAAATTTTTAAAGAGGTAGCAGAACCTCGAGAATGGGATATCATGGAAGCCAAGGGAAATGAAGAAAAAAGAAAGGGGAGAAAATGTGATTAGAATCTCAAATGCCTCAAAGGAGATTTAATGGAGGGCGGTAGAAATTTAGTTGATCTTTAAAAGATAGGTAAAAATTGAAGAAGAAAAATCAGGGCATTCACAGGCATTGAACAGTATGTAGACAAAGAATGAATAGCACAGAAAGCAGTCCTGTTTGACTTGATCACAGAATGTGTGGAATATGGTAATACATCTAATTCCAGATAAATCTGGAAAGGGAAGAGGGCTATAGATTTGGTGATTCTTTGATAAAAAAAAAAAAGTATATCAGTTTTATAAGATAGATTATAAAAAGCCACCTAAGATTATGGAAAAGAGAAAAAAATATCATAAATTGACCTCTGTATGAGAATGATTATTCCAACTTTGCTGTGATTGATTAACTAGAAAAGACAAAAGAAGGTAGGTCAGAAAACATGATATGAAGCTGCTGTAAAAATCCAGACAAATGGTAATACTATTACTAAAATATTCTATTACAAATGAGGATGAGGTGGTAAGTATGAGAAATGGAATGGGAGTAGTATGCTCACCAATTAATTAGATATGAGAAGAGAGAAGAAAAGTTTGACAATAACCGCAAAATTTCAAACATTATAAATTGACTGAGTGCTAGTTTCCATATAGCAGTAGTAAAGTAAAATGAAATAGCAGGAAAGATTCTAAAATTTGAGATGCTCATAAGATATCAATTTGGTGTTTCTTGTAAGCATTTTGCAAATGTTAGTCAAGAAATGTTCAGAAGAATGGTCAAGACTGGCAATATCAATTTAACAACCATCTGCTTCAAGATGGCAGTTGAAGCTATGGTGTTGAATAAGATCACAAAGGGAAGAGAATATAAGGACAAGAGAAGGGAGGACCAAAGATAAGACCTTAGAGGAAACTCATCTTAAAGGACTAAACTAATAATGGACACAGAAGAAAACTGTTATTAGAGGTAGGGGTACCTTGATAATGTGTTTTTTTTAAAGTAAAGTACAACTCAATAAATACGAGGGTTTTTGGTGATTGTTTTTGTTTTTATACATTCATATGTAACACATATATGAAAAAATAGCATGATATTGGGAAAGTGCATTGATTTAAGTCACAAAAACATGGATTTAGCTTCTGCTTTTTATATAGTCCAGTTATGTGCCTATGACTTCCTAATATTATAAATCTTTTAAGTCTATAATTTGCAGATGAATAATTGATTTCTGGGGCATCTAGGTGGTGCAGTACATACAGCACCAGAGCTGGAATCAGGAAGACCTGAGTTCAAATTCAACTTTTGACACTTACTAGCTGTGTAACCCTGAGCAAGTCACTTTACCCTTTTTTACCTCAGTTTCTTCATCTGTAAAATGAGTGGAGGAAATGGAAAACCACTCTAATATTTATACCAAGAAAACTGAACAGTCATGAAGAGTCAAATAGGACTTAAGCAAATGAAAAGTAATAACAAACTGTTCTCTATCATTTGAGGGAATTCCCTTCATATTTGGAATCACGGGTCCAGATGGGAGAAAACAATGGAAATTAAAACAATGGGCGAGAGTATCTGATAAAATGAGAGAGATATCAGGGTCAAAGATTGCAAAAAAAAATCAAGGAAAATGAGGATGGAAAATTAAAAGTCATTACTTTGATGTTAAGATCATCATTATTGACTAATGTCAATGGATGTGGGGAGAAAAGCCAGGTAAGAAAGGATTAATGAGAGTATATGGTGAGTAGTAAAGATTCTGATTCTGTATTTAGAATTTTAACATTGAAGAGATAGAGATAGTATGAAAGTTCAAGGAAATAAAAGGCTCAAATAAAGGTATTTTATCTTATTTTTAATATTTTAGAAAACTGATGGGCTTTGCAGATTGAAGAGAATGAGCCTATGAAAAAGGAAAGACTGAAGGAGATAACTGATGAAGCAAAGTCAAAAAAACAGTTACAAATGGGAATTAAAATAGAGGTGGAGGAGTTAGCTTTGGGAAAGGTCACTCAACTCAGGCTGAAAAATTAAAAGTAACAGAAGATGGGTAAGGAGTATGTTGAGGGATTTGGATGAATCATCAAATGATTAGACATAATTTATTTGGATAAGTTCTATCCTAAAAAAAAAAAAAGGATAGTCGTTTTATGATAATGAGGGAATGGGAGAATAGATTTGATGATTTAAAGTGAGGAGGTAAGGTATAGAAGAGCTACTATAGAGAATATGAAAGGCAATAAAAACTGAATAAAAGGAATTCTATAAAGTAGTGAAGGCCTGGTTGAAGTTAAATAACATAAACTTTCAGTGGATTTAGACAATGCATCACTTTTTTTTTTCAGCTGCATATAACCCTTCAGAACTGGAAGTAAGTAAAGTAGATGGTGGCAATTACACAATGCTGAAAATTAGCAGAAGTTAGAAATGGGAGAAACATGGAAAAGGAATTTGAGAATAGAAGAGAAATCATATTTGCATAGCCAACTATTCAATCAATATTGCCTAGGAAAGTTAGTGAGGACAAAAGAGTTGATAAAAGTGAGATAATACAAGTTTCTATATAGATACAGATTTATACATACATCAATATTGATACAACTACACAATGCACATAGATGTGCATACATATTGACATAAGTAATTTCCTTGGTGTGGGAAATCTTTCACTTACACTTCAGTGTACAATCCATTTATCACTTAGTAGTTTCAGGGAATGTCTTAAAGTTCAGAGGTCCCTTTAGTTACATAATTAGTAAATGTCAGACTCAGGATATGCTCAGATATCTGGTAAAACAGTAGTATAAATGAAACATTCTACATTGACTATTTATTGTACTCATATTCCATAGTGATTTTTGCTACTTGAATAGATGAAATGCTACAAGCTTGAACACATCATCTAATTTATTTCTTGCTAATTCCATAATCTTAGAAGAGTTGTACACTTTGGGAATTCCGTATTTTATTCAAGTTTCCAAAATCCCTGTGCCTCAGTAACATTTTCTGTTTTCTAATAAAACTTTAAAATCCACTTATGTTACTAGAATGTCAGATGTGATTCCTGCATTTTTAATTTCTGCTTCTTTTTATACTCATATTGCAATTAGTGTGATCACATGAGAAATCAATAAAGCCAAGCAATAGTCTTCCCACGAGTATAAATCACAACATTTCTTCCCACATTCATAAATGTCTAATTAACATTCAAAGTATGCATATATTTTGTCATAACACCCTTTAATGTAGGAAAATATACCCACCCAGAGAAGATGGCCAGATTTTCCTGGCCCCAATGCTAACAGCAGACAGTGGGTATGACAGTTGAAGTGAAGTCGACCAAAGAAATTGGATCAGAATTTGCCTGAGTGGCAACAATCTCACTGTTGCTCATTGTTGCATCTCAGGGTACCTAGGGAATCAAATATTTTTCCATGGAAACTGCTTTTTCTTAATAAAAAAAAATAAAAACCCCCAAAATGGAATTGTTCTGCCAGTTCCCAGATTTTGATCAGATCACCTTCCAAATTCACATGAAACAATTGGCTGGTGTCAGCTCAAAGATGTCTGTGTTTTGTCATACTCCAGATTTGGACTATAGAAGTTCCAACTCATCACAGCGATCTCTGGCATGATCTTAATTCCTATCAGCATGTGCACAGTGTCTATGTGGTAATGTGAAGCTTTTTCAACAAAAACATATCAGAACATTGACATCCAAATGAGGTTATATAAGTATTTAAACCACTGTAAATACATTTGGGAATTTCTCCTTTCAAACTACTATCAGAGACTATAGCATATTCTCTTGGATAGCCTTAGTGGGAATAAAGTTTTGTATCTCACAGGTGGATTTGAGAGTTGTAAAAGCCAAAAATCAAGCCAAATCTGGGGAATATGATAGTTGATCATGCTGGGTAATAATGTTCTTCCTTCAAAATAATGTATGACTGTAAATGAAGAGACTCATTTTGGCAGAAGTGGATGGGGTAAGACTTGTATAATATCTGTACAGACATTTTGAGAAGTTTCAAAAATGTTTTGAGAAATGGAAACCCCACTATAATAAGTTTGTAAATTGATGCCTTTTATTTTCACATCTTAATTTTTTTTTCTGGGGAAAAATAAATCTCCTTTTCCTTTCTCCTAATGAAACTGAATACACTTTTATTAAAAAAATGTAAACAAAAACCAAGATATTGACCACATTTGATAACCTTCCACCTCTTTTTTCAAGAATAAAGATATGTTTCTAATTCTTGTTCTCCAGGACATGGTGACTAATTTGTGAGATGACATTTATTTGGATGTATTAGTTGGGATATGTTAATATTTTTAAATTCAAATCAATGAATATTTATTGAAAATCATAAGGTACTATGTCCAGCATGGGGAAACATTACAAAGCAAAGGAAAAGAATCCCTGTTCTGGAGGATCTTCCATTCTGCTGAGGGAATATGATATATAAAATAATAAGTAAATAAAAAGCAAAAGGACATTGGATAGTGCATCAACACCTGAAACTCACAGAATTGATCTCCTGGAGGCAGTGGTACCTAGAATGATAACTTGGGAGTGAAGAGAGAGTAAGTCACATAAGCCTATAGGGTTAAGGAGAGGAGATGGTATGCAAAGTTACAAGAGTTAGTAGTCTAGTTTGACTGAAATGAAGGTAAATATTATGAAATGTCTAGAAAGGAGGTGCAAGACAGATGTCAGAGGATTTTACCAATCTGGGGCATGTTCTTTTATTCTAGAGAAAACAAGAAGACAAGAAATATTTGAGCAAAGGGAATGTCATGGTTAGATGTATCAACTGGTCAGAGGATGGAGTGGAAAGGGGAAAAACTGGAAACACAGAAACCAATTAGGAAACAATTGCAATAGTGCATAAAAGAAGGGATGAAAATATAAACTAAGTTAGTTTTGTGAGTGAAGAAAGTAGAAACAGAAAAGTGTGGTAGAGGAAGCATCAATGAGACTTGGCAAATAATAGGATATGGGAGGGTGTGGGTGGGATGGAGGAAAAAAGAAAAATAAAATATGCTTCTAAGATGCTCAAACTGAGGGACTAGAAAGATGTTGATGCCCTAAATAAAAATAGTAATTCATGTAAAATCTGGGCATTATTATAAGCTCATTTTCCATAGGTCTGTCCACAAAGCAAGGAAGCAATATGCATGCCTTTTTCTAGGAGTAAGCTATGATGAATGTTTCATAGTCAGCACTACTAGTGTAGGAAATTATACATGGTTTTGAACCTTGGTTACTCTATTACTACTACAGAAACTACTTTTAAAATAAACTTCAATCTATACTTATAATTAATCTAATTGAACATAGAAAGTAGCACCCCAAGTTCTTGTGTATTCTGTTAAAACAGCAATAATAGAAATAATTGAATGGATAGAGTACTAGATTTGAAAAATGAAAGAGGTGGGTTCAAATCTTATCTCATATGCTTATGAAAGTAATTTTATCTCAGTTGGGTGCCTCAATTTCTTCACCTATGAAATAAATTAATTGGACTAGTTGATATCTGAAGAGCCTTCTGAATCTAGATGTGTAATCCTATAAATGAATTCAGAGTAGTGATTCAGACGATTGTATATGAAAAGTAATGTGGTCAAGAACAATGAGAATGAATTAAAGATCATTGAAATTTGCAATTAAGCAATAATAGGTGACACTGGAAATACCAGTAGTACACTTCAGACTTTTCCTGAGTTTCATTTCGTTGCAGAAAAACTTCCATAATGCAGATGTGTCGTATCCCTGAGACATCAATATATTCCACTGTTGTATATGGTCATGATCAAAGAAATCTGGATTGCAAGAATGCTTAGAAGCTAGCATGGGCTGGTGGGAAATAGTACTTTGTAGTCAACAGGCTATCTCTTACCTATTCTCTAAGTATGACCTTGCATAAATCATCTCTCCTCTCTGAACCTCAGTTTCTTCCTCTTTAATTTGAGAAATCTGAACTAAGAGAATTTATGGTCTCTTGTTGCCCTAAACTCTACAAAATACTGTGATTATTAAAATAATAGATGAAGAGCTAGAAAGGAATTTTAGAGGAATTAATTTCTTTCCTTTCCCATTTTACAGATGAGAAAACTGAGAACAGGAGACGTTAAGTGTCTTGCCCAGAATGACCCAGCAATTAAAATATCTGAATCAGAAATTGAACCCATGTCTTTAAGGCTGTGAATACAGTGCTCTATGCACTTATTCCACACTGATTTGGATTGAACTTTACTGTGTTAAAGAAATCTGTGACCTTGAAGTACATTCAGACATACCTAAGACAGCTGGTGAGTGGGAGTGACAGCACAGATGCAAAGTTTGATGTACTATGTGACTGTCATATAAGATCCAGGACTCACACAAATCAGTGTCTCTCCCTGAAGCCTCAGAAGAGAAGATGGTGACACAATCATACAGTTTTTGACTCACCTTTCCTGTTATTCCATTTCTCCCATATTTCAAAAGAAAACAAAAACAAAAAGTCAAGGAAAAAGTCTACATTAGCAAGCTGTTCTGCATTTGCTCAAACCTTTGCAACACCATTCTAAGAAAAGCACAGCTAGAAGTCTCCCCAATCAAGTGAAATTTGGAGGGAAATGATTTTTATTAGATTTACTTGCCTTTCTGCTTATTTAGATTTATCATTTTACTTTATTTTTTAAAAGGCCTCTTGGCTGGTACATTTGAAATACAAAATGGTAATTAAAGAGTGTTTGAGGAAGCTCCAGATGGATTTGGAATAGCTCCCAATAGGTCAGCTGACATTTTCACTCTCCAAGAATCCTGGCTTGGCTACTGCTCAGATCAGTCAACCTTGATTCCACCCACCATTTGATTAAACAACAAAGAAACTGCAAATAGTAAAAGTCACTTCTCTTGGGCCAGCTTAAACTGACAGGTACTGTATGACATGAGAATGAAGGAAGAGGAGAACATGAATTGGTATAAAAGTCAAGTTATCTAATGACTTTCTTCAAAATTCTAATTCATCATGAACTTTCTTAACAGAGAAATATCATTGTCTTGCAAGGTGGTATCCTGAGAACCATTTGAAAATAATTTAATTCTTATTCACAATTGTGCCCAAATATAGATTATTATGAACAATGCAGTTGACTGTAGCCTTGTCCTGAGTCAGGAGTATCATGATCAAGTTTGTTCAAGAAAAATATGAAGGATTAAAGGTCATTGAAATTTATAATTAGGCAATCATAGGTGACTTTCACAAGAACTGTTTTAAAAGGGTATGTGCTTTGGGGATTAGAGAAGGTGTAAGAGCAAAAGCAAAATAAGAATGGGGTAGTGAAGGGACTAAACAGTTATTTAGCATCTACTATGTGTCAAGATAAATATGTGCTAAATATTTTATAAATATTATCTCATTTGATTTTCTCAACCAACTGTGTTGAGGTGAGTGTTATTATCCCATTTTACAACTGAGAAAAGTGAGAATGAAAAAAGTCAGCTATCATCTAGCTAGTAAGTATATGAAACTGGATTTGAACTCATTTCTTCTTGACTCTAAATCCAGTTCTGTCTTTACTGGACCACCTACCTGCCATTGGAGGACCATAGAAAACTTGCCAAGGAGTCAATCAAGACTCCTGAGATTTGCTATGGTCTGTGTAGCTAGGATCTTATACTATAATAGGTAATCCAACAAGCACACAAATGGTTAAATAGCAAGTGCTTTGGGAAGGAAGAGACTACTCACAACTAATGAGATCAGGAAAGGCTTTAGTACCCTAGATGGGCCTAGAACAAAGATAAAGATTGTGAAATTTCAAGATGAGGCAAACAGTTCATCTCAAAGCCGGAGGCTAGTAAGGCAGAATGCTCATTGCATTGGTGAATACACAGGGAGAGATTGTTGTTTGCCCTTCATTCACAAAGAGCACCATGACATCAGGGAGGGGATGCCATGACTGGCAAGCAAAATGAATTTCAATAAGGGAGGTCTGTGCAAAGTCACCAGCCTCACTTTCTCCTCTGGAGCCACCTGGATGGCAAGATGTAGATGCATTGGAGTTATCCTGGATGGAGTGGAAGACCTTGGCCTTTTTAAACTAGTCTTTAACAGATCTCAGTCTGGCTGAGGCAACACTCAATCAGTGATTAAAGCTAAGTAACAAATGAGGTAGGGAATGGTCTTTTTTACTTAGTCAAAGACAAAAAAATTATAATCAGTCTAGGAGGGAAGACCCTCAGGGTTTCTGGACAAAACAAAACAATTGCTATTATATTCACTCTAAGCCAATCTGGGCCCAAACAATGACCTATTGTTGGTCAATTCATGAGAGTCTGAGTGAATTGGGTTTATGGTTTGTTCCTAGTGTGTAAACATGGAGATATTTTGTGAAGTTTCAGTAATCAAAATGTACATTCCTTTGGGCAGAGCACCTATAGGTAAGGGTAAGATATCCTATATGGACAGAGGGAAGAGAAGGGAAAGGAAAAACAAAACAAAACAAATAGAAAGAGCTATGTTGCCCAGCTAGCCAGGTCCAGTTGGGTCCTCAGTGGGACAACTTTTAGCCTTAATCATTAAGCATTGCCTCAGTCAAACTGAGACCTGTTAAAGACCTTCTCTTAAAAAGGCCAAAATCTCCCACTGTATCCAGAGCCATCTGCAGCCATCCTGATCTATATCTGGCCACTGGACCCAGGTGATTCCGGAGGAGAAAGTGAAACAGGTGACTTTGCCCACCTCTCCCTCACTGAAATGTAGTTCACTTGCATGCTATGGCATCACTTTCTGGTGTGCAGTCCTCTTGGAGAAAAAAGGACAAAGAGCAGGAACAACGACATAGGAAGAAAAATGGGCCTAGACTTGGGAGCTGCTAATAGCCCAGCTCTGCTGGAATATAGAATAATTTAAGGGGAGCAATATAAAACAGTAATGAAGATACAGGTTAGATACAAATTGGAGAGTAACTAACAATAAGAATTTCATATTTTATCCTGGAAAAGTGAAGGATTTGGACCAGGGGAGTAATGTAGTAAGAACTTTGTCTCAGGAAAATTAAGGTTGGCAGCTGGAAAATGAATATATTGAAGAGAATTAAGCCTGGAGATATATTAGGAGGCTGTTAAAGCTCAGGTAAGAGGTGATTAGTTCTGTTTCATACATTTTGAATTTTGGGATATGTCAATCAATAAGCATTTATTAAGTAAATACTATGTGCCAGGAATTGTGCTAGGTGCAAGTAATATAGTATTCCTGTTCATGAAGAACATATATACTTTGGGGGAGACAATATTAACCCCAAGGAAGCACATGCAAAATATATACAAGAGTGGGAAAGAGTGATTTGAGTGAAGGAAAGAAAAGGTTGATTAATGTTATATTGAGGAAGATTATTCAAATTAAAGAGTTGAGACTATTTCATAAGCAATATAAGGTTTTGGTAAATCAATATAGGGTTTTGGGTAGAGAAGTGACAGGATGGCACAGGAAGAATTGACTTCTGTAATGCTGGAGAAACTGAGGCAAGACAGAGATTAGAGTTTTTAATATTTTATTAGTGGAGAGCTTTGACTAGTCAGTTGGATGGAACTCTTGGCTCAAAGCACCCAGTATCTAGTAATTAATTCCAGAGATTTTTGTAGGGCTCCTACTATCAGGGAAACAAAGGCAAGGGAGAAGAAATATCTAGTAAGTCATAATTTCAGAAAAGACTATAAATTCTGATAAGTTGGGAGTGAAGAAAGTGGTCAAGCAAGAGACAGGAAATCTGGGCCAGGAGAGATAGAGGGTGCCATCTAGGTATTTGATATAAGCCATCTGGAGTTTTATGACTCTTTGGAACCCAGAGTGGCCAGAGCTCGGAAGCCCTAATTATCTCAATTCTAATGACTGGGAGGTGGGATGGGAGAGGGGGACATAGCATACTAACTCATGGAAATTGAGATATTGTAATTCAGGGAAACAAATGCAGGGAAACAGGTATTACAATTCAGGGAAACTGAGGTATTTCACTTTTAAGACCATATATGCTACATACTCTATGTGATCTTGCTCAAATCACATAACTTCCCTCAATCTTAATTATTATATTCCATTTATTTTAACTTTTAAAAAATTTTTAGTTCCTAATTCTCTTTCCCCCTCCAGTCTCTATTCAATATGTCAGTCTCTGTGCAATATATCAATTATATATTTTAAAGGTAGTTATCTGGCATAAAATACTGAGGCTGAAGTCAGGAAAATTGATATTCCTGAATTCAAATCTTGCCTCAGATAATATGTGATCCTGGGTAAATCATTTAACCCTGTTTGCCTTAGTTTCCTCCTCTGTAAAATGAGCTGGAGAAGGAAATTGCAAACTGCTCTGGTTCTTTGCTAAGAAAACTCCAGTAGAGTCACAAAGAGTTGAACACAATTGCAAACTATTGAACAGCAACCATACATGTGAAGTCATGTAAGTGTTTCCATATTAGCCACATCACAAAAAAGCAAGAAAAATAAAAAGTATCCTGAGCCTTGATTTTCGAATGTTAAAGAAATGCTAGCATTTATTCTGCTGATGACCATCTTTGTACAAAGTGAAAGTGTCATGTAATAGGAGAAACATTGGCTGTAAAAGTGGTTGGATTCCCCATTTCCTACTTACCTTCTTTATAAAATTGGCAAAATGTTTCATCTCTTTGGATTCTGGTTTCCTTATCTCTAAGATCCCTTCCCATTCTAAATCTTCTGAAATCCTTGAAATCTGGCAGTTCAATGAAGAATAGATAGTTTAGGATGGAGTGATGAAAGATTGGAGTTAGGAAGACAGGTTAGGAGATAAAAAAGATAAAAGTATTTATTAAAGCATTTATTATAATTACCTTGGTGGGTGGTAATAGGGGACTTGATTAGGATGTTGACATTGGATTTTTTTTTTCAAGAGCAAATAAGAGAGAACATGTAGTGAGTCAATAGTACTTGACGGTTGAGTAGCTGTGTACCTTAAATGATGAAGATGCTAAATAAATGTTACATCTCTTGGTCTTCAGAACCTGTAATATAAAATGCCTCTCTCAATGCTTTCTTCCAATTAATTCAAGAAAAATTTATCAAATACTCACCTGGACACTTACTAGCTATGAGACCCTGGGTAACTTACTTAATACTGTTTGCCTCAGTTTCCTCATTTGTAAAATGAACTATAGAAGGAAATGGCACTAGTATCTTTGCCAAATGGTGTCACAAAAAATCAGATAGAATTAAACAATTGAATACTACCACCATAAGTTACACACTGTACTATACACTAGGGTTATTAAGACCAAAAAAAAAGAAATAGGTTTTTACCTCAGAAAATTTATATTTTGTAGGACAGGTCTTAAGGACCCCATATTAAAACTGATAAATGAGAATGATACCAAAAAATGATGAACAAAGAGTCAACAGCTTGGTAAAGGAGGCACAAAAAAATGCTAAAACAAATTAACACCTTAAAAAACATACTAGGCCAATAAGCTTTTTTAACCTTTCACTAAATAAAAAATATATACAAAATACATTTTGTTTCTCTGACCATCTGCTTCCTTGACTATTGACCAGCTCTTAGCAAAATATATATATATATATATATATATATTCCTCTTAGAGAATATATAGTTGGTGTAATCAAACCCAGATTCACCTAAGGACCTGTTCAGAAACTCGCTCTGATTTGCTATCTAGATGAAATATTTTTATTTTCTTCTGCTAACTCATTTACTACTACACATCACCCTAAAAGCCATCCTTTTTATTTTCCTTGCAAGGAAAGAATAACAAAGATGGCATGGCATTTTTATATACTGTGTTAATATACAGTATTATTACAGCTGTTAGTTATTTTTGTAATTATTTTTAAAAGTTGTGCCAAAACCCTGAGTGGATGGCATGAGTCTCAGTGGCAAAATATGATAATCTTGTCTTGGAAAGAATATCATGCTTATTGACTTATTTCTCCAAGCAATGCAAAGTCTTTATTGAATATTGAAGTCTTTCAATGTTGCATTTCATATGTGTAGAGATTAAAAAGGTTATATGCAAAATAAATCTGACTATATCAGCTTGGCTCGGTCCCATCCCATAAACCTCTGCTCATGTAAAGCTACAAGATTGATTTCTCAATATTCAATTTCTCAGTGGAGCAAATAGTCAAGACGTGCATTAGGCTTTGCTCTTAAAAAAATGCATTAACATTTGCTCCTTCACACATAATGATATCGGCCAGACCTCCAATCTGCTTCACGCTTTCCATATCTTTTCCATATGCAGTGTTCCTTCTGCAGTCAATGAAATCTTTGTGTGAGAAAGATACAGAAAGGAATGAGAGCTACTTTGAAAAACATCCAAATGGCTTCACAAACTATAGGGCTTAATTCTGCCATCTTTTCTCAGGCAATACTCCCATTGAGATCAGTGGGAAGTTGGCTTGATTGAGGAGAGTCGAATTCAATCCAACCAGCTTGAAGAAATAACTTTACCTGTAATCCCTCAGCGAACACTGAAATGTAGCTACCTCCGGACTGGAAGGAGGTATATACTACCTCAACACAACAGGCAGAGTAGGAAATAGAATACCATTTTCAATGATTTCCCCATTTGTTTTTTTTTTACTTTTCAGTATAAAGTGCCCAGGGAGGTTTGTTCCTTCCAGGCACCGTATAAAATAAGAAATAAATATGTTCAAATGTGATTTGCTAAAGGCAAATTGTACCGTTGTAACACATTATGCTAGCATTACCATTTATATGTACTTTATATGTAATATATTTATACTATTTTATGTACAGTAATATGTATACTTTTTAAATTTAAGTGCACTACTTGTATTTCTTTTTAAGGACTAAGAAATGACACTGTTCCATCCTTGATTCTGTTCTTTTCCCAATGCATACTACTAATAAATGTCTTTTAGAAGATTCTTTTTTCCAACTATAAATTAGTTGTAAACTTTATCAAGACATAGCATTTGGAAAATGTAAAGGTAAATAAATTCAGGAAACAAGAAAGATTCCCACAGGCCATTGCAGATTTAGACTGAATGTTAATACTCAGCCTTCAACCTCTCCCTCTACTGTTTCATTCCAGTACATACAGTACTAGATTCTCAAGCTCTATGCAGTGGAGCACAGGACCTAACAGATCCTGTAATTATCAGGCCGGATGGTCAGGTCTAGCAAGTGCAAAGGGACTCAACAAAGAGTTGGCCACCAGATGATTTTTTGGCCACAGACATTCATGAAGGAGGTTGAAATTCCTATCAATAGATAGAATTCCCCCATGGATGTAATCATGGAAGTATTTAAATTAACCTTTAGATTGAAATTTGTCCCGGTGACTTTGTTTACTGGCTTCTATATACAGCTCAAGTGCAATCTTCTGGAAGAGACTTTTCTCATTCCTCCCAGCTTTTAGTCCTGCCCTTCTAAGGCTGCCTTCCCCTTGTTATGTAATTATCTTCCCTGTGCCTATTTTTGTGCAGAGAATAATTTCTACATAGACAAGAACTATTTTTCATTTTTCTTTATATTTTCCCTTACTCAGCCCAATGTCTGGCATCTGATAAACTCTTAATTCATGCTTGCTTATTGATTGAGTGATTTGGTATATGTCCAAAATGGTATGCATCAGTCTTCCCCTTCATTCTTTGTAATTGTCAACTTTAGTGCTTAATATAACACCTGACACTACCCTAGGTTGTAGGGAGTATTCAGGGATGAGCCCATCTGATGTGTCAAACCTTTTTCAGAGCCATTCATTCATTTCTGATGGCCACTTTTCACCAGTGACTCCAAGAAGATCAACAGCCATACTAATAAAATTATTCCCCAGCTGAAGGTAACCCCTAAGCTGAGAAAAAAACACTGGCTTCAAAGGAAATTAGAGGGATGCTTACCCCCCCCAGCAGAATAAACAGATAAGAACAAATTGAAGCAGGTGCTGGGGAGCACTGGGAGCTTAGTCAGACATTGAAGATTCCTAGGTCATCTCTTGATCCTGAGCCATTGCCAATCACCTTGACTTTTGTCTTGCCACTGAACTGATTTTTGAAGACAGAGTGAGACTGGAAGATAGTGTGATGATTGTACAATTCTGCCTTCCTTAACATCCAATTCACTTGCAAGTCAGTGCATCAACCCAACATCAAAACAAAGAATGAACAACAGGTATCAGATAATTGTTTGTTGTTCTATTAATTGATTCCTACCCCCCCATCTCTACTCTCATCCCTGAACAATCCCTAACTTCTTTATTCTTTTCAATAAAAATCCAATGCACTGTACTGATTCCAGTCTTAACCCTGTTATAGATCCACTAGATAATTCATTTCACCTCTATGAGAGAAATACTTTAATTCTTTTAAACAAAAATTCTGAAATTCAGTTTCTTCATCTATAGAATAAAGGGTTTATACTAAATGATTCAAAAGGTTCTTGCATATGTAACACTAGATGGGTTTGTCATTTCAACCATCATCCTCCTAGTCTCTGAGCCCTGAAAATTTTGTAGTCCTACTCTTCATCTTCTATCTTTAGTCAATCATCAAATTAGATTAATTTTCTATTCAGAATTCTCATATACATTATTATCTCCATTCACATTGCCAGGCTTGTTTCACATTTTGCTTGGATTTTTTCATTAGAATCCTAACTAGTTTCTCTAATGACAGGATTTTTTGGTCTGTTTTTCTCCCATACTTCAAGATCTTCTCTATACCATAAGCATGTTAATCTTCCTCATCACCTCACTCCCCTGTTGGGGAGATCTCACACACACTCACTTACTCACACACATATACACACACACACATGCACGTATGTTAGTTCTCACATCCTGCAGCATAGTGTTAAAATTTCTCATTCTGGCTTTTATAATCTGGCCTCAAATGACTTCCAAAAAAGGTAGATATTTAAAGCTCTTTGAGAACTTTAAAATGTTTTTAAAATGTCAGTATTTCTCATTCTCCCTTGGTAAGAATGCCTTTTCCTATTAAGTCAGTTTCTTTGTAATTTCTTGAATATGTCATATATATTTCTAGTACTCAGTCTTTGTGCTGATCTCTACCCACAAGCAAGTTTGAAAAAAGTACATTCTAACAAATCAGCTGGTAGGAAACAGGAGAGGAGGAGGGGGAAGTATATCTTCTGATAGTTTCCTCCTTTAACTAATTACTCTTGCTAACTGATTGCAAGTTTTTTCCCCTTCTAAGTTAAAGGAATACATGTGCTATCATCAGTCAATCACTTTTCATCTCCATACATTTTCAGTCTTTCCTTATGACTGCAAGATACTAGTACTTCAATATTCATCTCAGGTCTATTTCCTCTGAAAAGTCTTAATTTATTTTCCCTGCTCCAAATTTTTTCATGTTTTTTTCCTTCTCCAAGTTAACTTCTTTTCATTTACCTGTGAACATGTTGTATCCCCCAAAAGAATTAGATAAAATTAAGTTCACCATGAGCTTAATGATGAATTAGTAAATAATTACTCATATAAGTGTATGTATATGTATAGGTATAGTATATGAAGAATACCTATTTTCCTTAGTAAGCTTATGTATTACTAGAAGGATACAAAATTTATATAAATATTATCCCTCATTAGGTATAATACAAATATTTATTGAGGGCAGAAGCCTCTACATCTTTGACCTTTACATCCACTTCAACAAGTCCAATGCCTGATATATCACTGGATTTATGTTAGGATGGATTGTTATTGTTGAGTCGTTTCAAGTCATGTCCAACTCTTCTTCTTGACCCCATTTAGAATTTTCTTGGCAAAGATACTGGAATGTGGGGCAGCTAGGTGGCGCAGTGGTTAGAGCACCAGCCCTGAAGTCAGGAGGACCTGAGTTCAAATTTGGTCTCAGACACTTAACATTCCCTAGCTGTGTGACCCTGGGCAAGTCACTTAACCCCAATTGCCTCAGCAAAAAGCAAAAAAAAAAAAAAAAGATACTGGAATGTTTTCTCATTCTTTCTCCATCTCATTTTACATGTGAGGAAACTGAGGAAAACAGAGTTAAGTGACCTGCCCAAAGTGACACAGCTACTGATTATCTGAAGCCAGATTTAAATTCTAGAACACTGATTCCCAGCCTGGCACTCTCTCCACTGTGCCATGGAGCTACTCTGTTAGGATAAGTACGTCATAGTAAATGTTAATTGCATGGAGCTGAATTGATTTTCTCATGGTTTCAGAAGAGCAGATCTAGAGAGTTTTCCAAAGAAAGTTTTTGGCTTAATGGCAATGTTTAATATATGGCCTGCTGTATCACCTCTGGCCGTGCCCTAGTAAAAAATACAGAGGTTGGACCATGGGACTATTGATTTAAAGTTGTAAAGCACTTTAAAGGTTATCTAGACCAGTGGTTCTCAAAGTTCTTGGCCTTCCAAACGTGTTATACTTTTAAAAATATTGAGGAACTCTTAAAGAGCTTAAGTATACATATATATATATATACATACATATATATATATATATTTGTATAGCATGTGTGCATGTGTGTATATACCCAATATTTACTGTTTTAAAATGAAAGCACCTTCATATTATTGTGAAAATTATTTTGACATCACAAACTCCTTAAAATTATCTCAGGGATACCTAAAGGGTATCTGAATCTCACTGAGAACCACTAATCTACATAAAGTCTTTGATTTCACATGTGAGAAAATTGAAGTTCAGAGATGGTAGTGACTATTCTATAATCATATAGGTAATAGTACAACTTCCATTCACTGGTTGTTACTGTAGTGATTACTTTCTAAAGATGTACAAGAATTATTTGTGCCCTGGGGCAATCTTGCTTGATTCATATTTCAGGTAATAATATTTGGAAAGTATTCTTTTCTCTTTCTCTCTTTCTTCTCTTTCTCTCTCTCTCTGTCTGTCTGTCTCTCTGTCTCTCTCTCCCTTCTTTCCTCCTTCACTCTCTCTCTCTTCTCTTTCTCTCTCCTTGTCTCTCTGTCTCTCTGTCTGTCTCTTTCTCTGTCTCTGTCTCTCTTCTTTCCTCCTTCTCTCTCTCTCTCTCTCTCTCTCTCTCTTTCTCTCCTCTCTCTTTTTTTTTTGGGTGTATGAGAAGTTTTGGGAGCATCTCTCTTTCACATTCAAGTTCAGATAATACTTTTCACCATAAAATGAAAGCATATTAACACTGTTCATGTTTCTGAAATCCATGTGAGCCATGTAAGTTTAGCAAATAACAAAAATATCTTTAGCATTAGGAGATGCAATTAGATTTAGTGAGCAAACTTTGGAAAAAGAGTAGACACACAGTTTGTGATATCTTTGGAATATTCACTTCATCTCTCTGGAACTCAGTTTCCTTATTTGCAAAATAAATAGATTGCATTAGAAGATGGTTAAGATCCTTTCCATTTCTAAGACACTATTATTCTCTAAATGGAAAGCCAGGCAAATATTTGAGCCACAATTCCAAATATGTGCTTTCCCTAAATCACCACCCTAAATCATGTCCCTACAGCAGTCTATTTACTTGTGTTTGTAGCAGCTCTGACAGGTTGTAGTGTCATTGGAGCTACTACAGGTTTGACTGCACTCTGTACTTGGTACCAATAGGAAGGGAGCAGGATTGGTGATTGCATTCCAATTGCCATTGATTATCTGGGTAACTTTAGGTCAGTTACTTAACATATCTGAATCTCAGTTTACTCAAATGTAAAATGAAAGGACCAGAAGGCCTAATAATTCTCTTCATGTCTGATTATATGAATTTATAAATATTTTGATGCATAGAAAATATGTACAAAAATATACTCAGGCTCTGAGAAGGATGGTGTATATAAAGATTTATTGTGGAATCCTGATGAATCAAAAAAAAGTATACAATTTTTTGCCTTCATATAGTTTCTTTTATAATTGCATCATTTAATGCAGATGTTTGACTGGTCCATAGCACTCTGGTCATCTTGGTGGGTTTTCTGCTTTCCAATTATCCACCAAAAGAAGGAGGTACAATGGAGTGCTGGCCTTGGAGTCAATTGCACCTGAATTCAATACCTGTCCTCAGATACTAGGTATGTGATGCTAGGACAGTCATTTTAACCTGTGTATGCCTCAGTTTCCTCAATTGTAAAGTGGGAACAATAATAGCTACACAGGGTTATTATTAGGATTAAATGGGACACTATTTGTAAAGTACTTAGGATAGAACTTGACACAAAGTAGGCAGCTAATAAATGCCTGTTCCCTTCCCTCTTTCTCTATCAGAGGAAAGAGGTCATATTCATATTATCAAAGTAGACTGAGACTCTTGTAAAAAACTTTTAAGGTGACCCTCAGAGAATGTGTAATTTTAGAACTCATTCAGCTTTTAGTGACAAGTGAGATATGGGAGGTCTTTAAGAGAAGGACTTATCAGGAAAGAAGCCTGTCAGTGCATGATTATTTGGTTGAGTAGCTCAGGCTTCAGTTATTAGCTGTCAAGCATGGTGTAGGAATTCCTAAAATGGATTTCTTTAAATGTACTCACAGATTATTCTTATAAAATATTGTATGTATAGCTTAGTCAGATTCAGAATGCTTATATTTCATCATAATGTGTCATTATGTCACATACAGAGCAGACTTTCAAATATTTGATGAGTTAATCATTAACTAACATTTAATAAGCATTTACTATGTGTTCAACCCTGTACTAAGCACTGAAATTACAAATAAATGGGAAAAGTCCCTGCTCTCAAGGAACTTAAATTCTAATGAGAGCTATAGAGAGAACTTTGCCAAATTTATAAGAATACAAGTTCATACTCCAATTGACAATTGATAAAGGGATATGAACAGGCAGCTTTTTGATGAAGAAATCAAAACTATACATTCATAAGAAAAAATGTTCTATATAATTATTGATTAAGGAAATGCAAATTAAAACAACATTGAGTTAACACCTTATACCTATCAGATTGGCTAAAGATAAATGCCCTTCAATTGGGGAATGGCTAAACAAGCTGTGTGTATATGATTATAATGGAATATTATTGTAGTATAAGAAATAATGAATTGGTTGATTTAGGAAAAAAAATGGAAAGACTTAAGTCTCTGAAGAAAGATGCTATCCACCTCCATAGAAAGAACTGACAAATAGAAGTAGGAATATAGTCTTGCATATATATATGTATGTATAAATCATATATAATATATGTGTGTTTATAGATATTTATGTATATTTTTATATATTTGCTTTTAACTTCTGGAGGAGAACAAAATCTTTAAAAAGAAAAAATAAAGGGGAGAAGATAATACATAAAAGAAAAATGAAAAAGTAATATTGGGGAGGAAGGTAGCCCTCTGGGAATGGTAGAAAATTTCTGAGTGATACCTGTAATCAGACATGTTCCTTCAATGGGGATTTCGGGAGGATTTCTCCAGTCACGGGGAGAAACTTCAGAGGCAAAGAATACTTTCAACTTGTGAAAGCCTATGATGGAGTGAGGCTTCAGGGTGTTAGAGGAAGTTCAGAGCGAAGCCTGGAGAAGAATAGGATCATTCATTGATGAATAAATCACCAGATTTAGCCCTAAAGTTTAAGAGTTGATCAAGACAAGGGTAGGATCCAAGCACAAACTGATATTTGGGTCAGAGAACTATCACATATAGAACCCAGAGTCCACTTATTTTACTTTTTTTTCTTAGGTTGTTTTTCCAATATTGAATCAAAGTATCTGAGAGCTGGAAAGGATCTCCTAGGTAATCTTGTCCTCCCATACCCAACTGGGCATAACTGAAATAATTCTCTTCTCCAATGTTCCCAGTTGGTCAATCAGTTTGTACATGAAGATTTCTTTTGAGAGAGTAACTCACTATTGTTCAAGTCAGATAGCCTGTCCCCCTTTAGGAAAGCTCTGAGTGTTAGAAAAAAAATTCCCCCTTACAATTTCTTTACTTTTTCTAGTTATAGATTGCCTTGTAACAACCTTCACCCACTGTTACAGTTATGATTTCTGGAATCAAGTAGAACAAGACTAAAATCTTTTCCATAGAATTATCCTTTAAATACTTGAAGCCTCCTATCCCATTCCCTCTAATCCAAACACACAGGTACACACACACACACACACACACACACACACACACAAAACACATGCACATGTGCCATCCCACTCAAATCTTTCTCCTAGGCTACATTTTCTCTTATAGGGAACTCTTATAGGGAATGTTGTCCAATCTCCTCTTTTTCTCCTCAGGATGTTCTAATTTGCATTTTTTTCTTTTTCCTTTTTGTTCTTTTCAATTTTTTTTCTCAATAGTAGTTTATTTTTCCAAATACATGAAGAGATAGTTTCCAACATTCATTTTTGTAAGATTTTGTTTTCCAAACTTTTCTTCCTTCTTCCTTTATCTCCCTCCTTTCCAAGACAGAAAGCAATCTGATACAGGTTATATATGTACAATCCTTTTAATTGTATTTCCATATTTGTCATGTTTTATAAGAAAAATCAGACAAAAATGGGAAAAAAAACATGAGAAAAACAAATAAGCAAAAAAAAAATACTATGCCCTGATCCACATTCAATATCCATAGTTCTCTCTCTGTATGTGGTTGGCATTTTCCAACTCAAACCTAATGGAATTGTCTTGGGTCACCACCTAGCTGAGAAGAGCAAGTCTAACAGTTGATCTCATTAATTTTGTAATTACTGTATACAATGTTCTCCTGGTTCTGCTCATGTCACTCAGCATCAGTTCATGTAAATCTTTCTAGCTTTTCTGAAATCACCCTGCTCATCATTTCATCATTAATATTCCATAACATTCATATACCATAACTTATTCAGCCATTTCCCAATTGATGGGCATCCACTCAATTTCCAGTTCCTTGTCATTACAAAAAGAGCTATTACAAACATTTTTGTACACATGAGTCCCTTCCCCTCTTTTATGAACTCTTAGAATATGGACCCAGTAGTGACATTACTAGATCAAAAGATATTACATTGTTTTTCCTAAAAATATGTCATCAATAATGAATATTGATATTCTAAAAGTTTCCTAACCAGAGAGGAGCCATGATCTCCCTTTGTAGGGAAAAATTTAAGATCCATAATGTAACTGAATTTGATTTTAATATTATATTGGGCCATATCATGATGTTTGGAGTTTTTAATTCACTAAAATCACTTGATCTTTTATTAAAAAATCAAATGCTAGAATCAAAGCTCAAGACTGCCCCCCTCAAACAGCTATCTTAAAGAGGGTTATCCTCTAAACTAGCTATCTTGTTAACTAATTTCTCCTTCTCTCTAAAAGGTAAGACTTTGTTCTCTTGCGTCTGAAAGGCAGTGAGACAGGTGATTGATAGAATATTCTACATGGAACTGGAAACACTCAATTTAAATCCTATCTCTTGGGTTTCATCTGTGCAGCCCAAAGAAAATTTTCTAACTTCTCTGGGCCTCAGATTCCTCATCTGTAAAACTAGTGCATTGGATTTGATGTATTTGAAGATCTCTTCCATTTCTAAGTTTATAGTCCTTCATCTGATATAATATAGCTAGGGCACCAGAGGCAAATTACCTTTTCTTTTAGGGCACAACTCTGAGATAGAGATTGTTATCCTTTCATGTGTCATGGATCCCCCCTGGCAGTATGGTAAAGTCTATGGACCTTTCTTAAAAGGATATTTTTAAATACATGAAATGAAGTGCATAAATTTCAAAGAAAATAAATTATATGGTTATAAAATAAAATTGGTTTTTTAAGCTCATAGATCCTAGGTTAAGAACCATTTATTTAATCATTTTAATAATTTAAATAATAATTTATACTGGATTAGCATCTGTGGATGGAAAAAAATTTCCTCATACTGACAGAATCCCAGTTCTGGAACCACAGTAATAACTATATTATATGGTAAGTAAAATGTGTTTTTGCTTAGTGATGATGGATATACTGGTGAACCTCTTTACAGAATGTGAAATTAGTTTGCTTTTCAAAGGATATGCTGTTTATTTTGGAAACTTATCCTAAGGGATCCCCTTCCAACCGCTGCCATTTCAGTCAAGAAATACAAGGCATATTGACATCATTCTGTCTGCTGTTTCCATGGCTGATGGTAACTGTCCCCCCCTCAAATTACACTAAATACACACACACACAAACCCTTTAAATAGTGGTACAGCTGGACTCAGATGGCAGTGGAGTGGCCCATTGGGATCCTGGAGAAGAGATGGCTTTGAAAGTTGAACAGAAATAACAATGATATGAAATATAGCCCCAAGGTGGCAGCTGCTATTGCTTACCACATTGCATGTATGGAAGGGCAGGAGAACATTATTTAAGCAAGTAGACTCTGGAGACAAATAAGTTCTAGGAGCCTTACATCATTGTGTGAGCAGAAAAGACCCATTACAACCCAAATAAAGTAGATACTGTCTACAGCTGGTATAGTGTGACAATGTATTAAAACTGGGTCTTAAGTGTATTAAACTAATCGAGTAATGAGAATGGTGACTTTTGTTTTATTTAAAATCTGCAGCAAGACAGAAACTGAAACAGAATAAAGCAAAATATTTCCAGCACACCAGTTAATCCATCTGAGAGAGACCTTGCTGCATTTTTTTTCCTCTCTCCAATTCCTTTGCTAGAGATAGCAAGACTTCTCACCTGTTCTGTACCCCACAGAGGCTCGGGGTGATGCTGTGTAAGCTGTTTCAGTGCCTGAGGACCAGGGCCTGGCAGATTAGAGATGGTGCTGGGGAAGCCATGGAAGGAGGCCAGGATAGAGATGTTAGAAGGACACCTTGAAGGGCTTTGAATGTCTGTGTTCTGAATGTCCTTTTCAAGCAAAGGGCAACACTTCCCTGAACCATCTCTCCTCCCTCTCTGTCTTTCTCTTTCCCCAGTGCTGGGTCCTTGCCTGTCAGTCATGTATTTCCATGGACCTGCTCCCAGCCAGGGACATCTCCATCCTCCTCTGAGCCATATAAATATTTGCAGGACTTCCAGAAGTCAGCCTTCTTGGCCTGTTGTGGTTAGCACAGATACTGCCTGCAGCTATTGCAAGCTTCCCAAGTCCCTTGCTTCTCAATGGTGAGAGGCTAAATATACGGATGGAAAACTCTTTTTAAAAAATAAAAGCAGCTGAAATTTTATAACACATTCCATACTGATTTGCAGCAGCAGCCTGCAAAGGTAGCTAATGTGCAGCCTGTTGTCATTATCTTTTTTTCTAGACCTTGAAATTGTCACAACTCATGAAAATTGGGCCTATACTCTGTTCCCAACCGTGTCTGAATCACAAATTGCCTAGGGCCTGGGTCCTGGAATCATAGGCAATAAAGAGACGTTCCCACCAGTGAAAAATCAATCTTTCAAACCCAAAGAAAGGCAAGTCCTTTGCTCTTTTAGAAAAGCCACATTAACAATGATTATAACAAAGACTGCTTGAATACACTGAATAGCTTGGCCTGGTATTACTTTGCTATTGCAAGTACAATAAATGAATTCCATAAGGACAACTATTAGGGTCATATCCTTCTAAATTATATATCAAATTCAATTAAATTCAATTTAATCCAGTCCATTGCAATTCAGGGCTTAGCACAGCGTCCAATATTTGATTGATTTAGCAAGTACCTACTATGAGCAAAACCCTAGCCTTCAGGCAGTGGATAAAGAGCAGGCCATAGAATGGAGTAAACTTGAGTTGAATTCTCTCTTCTGATAATACCGACTGTGAGATCTTGGGTCAGTCGTTTAACTTCCCAGCAATATGTGCAACTCTCTAAGATGATAAAATTCAGAGCAGGATAAAGGTAACATCCTCCCTCTACCAATGAAATCACCAGTTCAATATGTTATTGTTTTAATCTTTTCTCCCTTTTAAAATGCACTATTGTAGGTGCTGCAGAAAGAGAAATAGAATTTAAAGGAAAAAAAAATAGTCCCCCTGTCCTCAAGGAGCTTACCTTCTGAGAGGGGAGGGAATGGATACAGCATAACAGACAAGCATTTATGAGATGATTCAAAAAAGGAAGACGATAGCTTCAAAGACTAAGGGATCAGGAAAAGCTTCTGACAGGAGATGGCACATGAGCTGAATCTTGAAGGAAGCTAATGGGGAATACCGCTCAGGCATGTAGAGAAACTGCACAAAGCCCTGGAAACAGGAGAAGAAGTGTAGACATTAAAATAGGTCTGCTTGATTGGGCAGGATTGATTCAGCATAAACACTGTAGTCAGGTGTGAAGGAATATACAATATTTTTCCCAAAACTTTCCATTAAAAACAAAACAAAACCAAAAACTGTTAAGTAGGAAATAGAGACTGGCTGAGAAATACCTGTGCTTTTAATAAAAATGGCAATTTTGTGAAGTTTAGGCAAAGAGAGTTGTTTGTGGGGAGGAGAAAGGAGTGGTTGGGTTTTGGAGAAAGCATCCAGATTTGATTATCTATACTATAATATGTATATATATATATAAAGTTGATATTTATATATATTTATATAGTTTATATTTTAGTAGAATGTATATTTTAACCCAGCTTCTAATGTTGATGGATCTGTGATCTGAAACAACAAACATATATTAAGCTCTTCTATGTGACAAGCATTGGAGATACCAAGATGAAATTAATACTGTCTCTGTCCTTAAGGAACTTATGTTTTAATTTAGAAAATAATGCATTTATGCAAAAATATATTTAAAGCAGATATGAGGCAATCATAGGGAAAGGCACCATGTTAAGGAAACCAGAAAGGCAACATTAGAAAGATATCCTTCTTCTGAATTTTGAAGACAAACAGTTCAAAGAGGGAGAAGGGAAAGGACGGGCATGTTAGGCATGATGGATAGCTGCTGCAAAAACCATAAAGATGAGCAATGTCAGGTGTTGAGTAGGCAAATAATATAGATTGCAACCCATATACTCTTCATACTGGGCAATTCTTATGCATCTCTTCTTGTAAATCCTGTCTACCAGGAGCTCTTCCAATGTCTAACAGTTTCTTCTAGATCTCTTGAGAGTGATTGTTGATAGAATACAAAAGGCATACTGTGGCTCACTATCCCATTTAAAACTGCTTTAAGTTCTCTTCTATGCTCTTTCCAAGATATTTGTGTTTCCTTTTAAGTTGTAGAACACTAGAGATTCACATAAAGACATGCTTCATTTAAAGAGAATAGTAATTTTCCACATCCTTATACACAGAAAATTAATAAGGGCATCATTAGGAAATATAGTAGATATGATGACCAACCTTGTGACCAAGACCCATAAAAACACACCCAGTGAAAAGCAATTTGAGCTAACAGTTATATAGCACTTTAATGTTTGTAATTTATTTCTTCACAGTATCTGTAAACACTGGAGCAAGTTACTTTCCTAAGGGAATTTGGAGAGTTCTTTAAAGGCTAATATAGTCAAACATATTTCTTGAATGCTCTGTCCATAACAACTTATCATTAACCTGTGGCTGACTAATTCTGAGAATTTTCCAAAGGAATATCACAAAGTCCTTTTGTGTACCCCTCTTAGTGGAGAACCATTAAAAATAACACTTCATGAACAAATCTTCAGGGCAAAAAATTACTGGAATTATTTAGCCTCCCTTCCATGGTTTCTCTTCTTCTTCTAGGAAACAATAGACATTTTCTAGGCCCTTTTTACTCACCTGTTGGTCCTACTTTTGTTTTGCTCACGGTGGGTGAGGAAAGGCATAATTTCTGAAGGGTTTTCAATCAGGAGCCTAGATGTATTTTGCTACCATGTACTCCCTCTAGCACTTGGCTTTTAATTTTTACATCTGAATTATGAAATGCCACCTCTACCAGCCCGCTGCCAGGAGCTGGGAACATTAATATTGATGTCCGGAAAGGCTTGCAGTGCTGCAGCAGGGTGATTTAAACAGGAGAATTATCAGGGACAGCATGAGAGTAAATAAATTCAAAAATTCAATTTGTTTTTCCTTTTCTTTCACCCAAATTTTCTTAAAGGAGAATGTGTATATAAATTCATTTTCATATACATGTGTATACAATATGTATACAAATATATCTATGTATCCTAGGACTTGCTAATGAATTTTCCAAACCCGTTAAGTATAGTATTTTAATGTTCCTACCTTCCTATCCTAACTAATACTTCAAAGACAATGTGGTAGAAAAAGACTATAAGGAGCTGGATTGAATCTCCAAAATCAAAGGAAATCATAGCCCAGCAGATAAGCAAGGAGAGGGAGGGGTGGGCAGGGCATATCTTGACAGGGTGCTCTTCCCCAACAGTTTTTTACACTTGGGTATCACCACCCTATTAGTATACACAGGGCAAACTGTTGTTTGTGATGTTTGGGAACCATCTGCCAAGCCCGAGGCAAGCTTGGCATTAAAACGCAATTTCCTTTTGTGACCTGAAATGAGGACTAAATTTGGTGGTTCTGACTGAATTCCTCTGAGATGTGGAGGAGGGGAAAGGGGAATTTAGAATAAAGCTCCCAGGGTGGGAACTGAAATCAAGAAAGAGCCCTAGGAACCCAGTGCAAAAAAAAAAAAAAAACCGAGACCCCCTCCAAGATTGACTCAGCTGTTATTATGCTCATAAACCAGACATATCCCCTGATAGGAGGACTGATCACAAATCAGCTTGCCCAGATCAAGCTTAGTAGGGCATAGCTTTGCTTCATTATCATTTTCAAACATGGCTCTAGCTAACTCAGTTTGATTTTCGATTGGGAACACAGGTTGGGAATCTTTGCACCCAGAGAAGAAACTTTGGAGTTCTTATTCTCAAGAACTGAGACTTCCAGTCTCCTTCCCCTCCTCATTCTCTTTTTCTCTTTTTTCTCCATCTCTCTCTCTCTCTCTCTCTCTCTCTCTCTCTCTCTCTCTCTCTCT